>JAJPUD010012781.1:0-47625 GCA_023553655.1 Myrmecobius fasciatus | reverse complement strand
AAAAAAAAAAGTAAAAATAGCATGTATTGATTTACATTCATTCTCCATGGTTCTCTCTCTAGATGCAAATGGTGTTTTCTATCCAAAGTATATTGGGATTGCCTTGAATCACTGAACTTCTGAGAAGAACCAAGTCTTTCATAGGTGATCATTGCACAATCTTGCTGTTACTGGGTACACTGTATTCTTGGTTCTACTTGTTTCCCTAAGCATCAGTTTATGTAAATCTTTCCAGGCCTTTCTAAAATCAGTTTGTTCATCATTTTAATAGCACAGTAATTTCCATTACTTTTATATATTATTTCTTATTAGCCATTACGCAATTGATGGGCATCTAATCACTTTCCAATTCTTTGCCATTGGATATATTTTAAAAGAGAAATCCGGAGAAGGCAAAATTATGAATCTCTAATAGGGATTTCGTGAATCAGAGAAGCCTGGCTTAGTGGAGAAAGAGCTTGCTTTGGAATCTGAAAGCCTGAATTTGAATCTTTTACCTGACAGTTACTACCTGTGTGACCTAATTTCTATGTGTCTATTTCATTATCTGTAAAATATAGATTCTAACATCCATAATATGAGTCTCAAAAGAGATGGTATATATGTAAAGTACATTATGTATCTTAGAATTCTGAATTATCATGGGTGCATTGATAGTTGGGTAGATGGATGGAGCTAAGAGAGGAAAAAACTTTAAGCAGAGGTTTCCCAATACTTTTAAACATACCCTGACAATAGCTACAATATTATGTGGATACCTACAGGTAGCTCAGGGAACCAATTTATTATGCCAAAAGAACACAAAAAACCATGAATAACACTTTTGAAAGGGCTTTGCTTTCTCTACTCAGGAGAAATCTCCTATTCTTCCTAATCTAGGCTCACAAGCACTCTTAAGGATCTGGAGCCTATAAAGAATGGAACTTGGAATGGGATTGATGGGATCTAAATCTCTATTCCTCGATTTCAATATCTCAACCTGAAAAAAATCCCCGAAAACATTGGAATAGAATTCAGTATGTATGAATTCAAATTCTGGCACCACCACTTACAAATCTAGGGCAAAGCATTTACCTTCTTCGTTTAAGTTTCCTCACCTTTAAAATGGGAATGATAAAATTTATACTACCTACTTCATAGAACTTCTATAAGAACCAAATAACCTATGTGTAGGGGCAGCTAGGTGGGGCAGTGGATAGAACATCAGCCCTGAAGTCAGGAGGACTTGAGTTCAAATCTGGCTCAGACACTTAACACGTCCTAGCTGTGTGACCCTGGGCAAGTCACTTAACCCCAATTGCTTCAGTAATAATAATAATAATCTATGTGTAGCATTTTATAATCAGAGAAGTAGGATCACAGGATGGAGAGTGGAAATGACTTGAGAGTTTATGTAATTATCTTAGAGAGGAGGAAGACCATTGTTGTCACTTCAGTTTTCAGCTCTGGCTAGATGATCTCTCAGGTCTTTCCCCTTCTTCCATCCAGTGAGTCTGTGGCACATACCAACTTCAGACCATTAGTGACTTTGTACCTCACAAATGGTATCTTTCATTGGAAGGAGATAAGAGCAACTGATGCCTTCAATATTTCAGGTACCAATAAGGGTAATAATTCCCTATCCCCAATATCAACGATGGAAATCTAAACCACAACTCCAGCTAGGTTTTGTTTTTACAATGGAGACTTCTTGCTTTTGTTAATAATTCTTCCCTGACAACCTTTGCTTAGAGTCCTTAGAAAATATCCATCAATCTCTGCGGAGACACTATTACACCTTTTCTAATTGATTCCAAGAAGGCCTGTTCAATATATGGACTGATTTCTCCTAAAATACCACTAGAGGGCACTAATTGTCCTTCCTTGACCACGTTGAAACTAGGAAAGCCCCTGGCCATCTGATCTACTCTTTCAGCCTGAAACAAACAAAAAACAGCAACAACGCAGCAAACAGGAGACTCCAAATGCTAAATATTTTCTCCTCCTCTCGTCTTCATACTGGTACCTGGTGGTGGCCAAACCTGACCACTTTTGGAAGTTCACCTCAAGCCATCTGTATTGGAAACAAGAAGGATTATAGATTTAGATTTGGAAGAGCCAGTTGAGGTAACAGATGGAAGGAGGTTAAATCTGAGGTCACACAGATAGAAAGTATCAGAGTTGAAATTTAAATCTATATCTTCTGATTCTAAAGTCAGTTCTCTTTCCATTGTTGCATTACTTATTCACCTGTCCATGGACCACCACGTTTAAGTAGTGCTGGTCTACTTGTCTTATTTTACAGATAAGCAAATTAAAAACCAGAGATTTTAATTTTTTAACTTTTTATTTTCAAAATATATGCATATAGTTTCAACATTAATCTTTGCAAAACCTTGTGTTCCAATTTTTTTCTCCCTCTCTTAGCCCCACCCCCTCCTTTAGCTGGCAATTAATCCAAAACATGTGCAATTATTCTATACATATTTCCACAATTAGCATAATGCACAAGAAGAATGAGATCAAAAAGGAAAAAATTAGGAAAAAAAGCAAGCAAGCAACAACAAAAAAGTGAAATTACTATTTGTGATTCAAATTCAGTCCCCATAGTCCTCATAGTTCCAAATTGCTCTCCAGAATGGTTGACTTTCAAAAGTCTTTGAGACTCCTCAGATGAGAAAACTGAATCCCAGAGAAATGAAATGATATGTTCATTTCTTTCTACAATATTTATAGTGGATACTCATACAGCCTTTTTCTTGAATACTCCAGTGAGAGGGAAGTCAGTATCTTCCAAGATAGTCAATTTCATGTTCCAATAACTCTAAATGTTATAGGATCTTCCTAGATGAAGCCTTAATTTTTCTCTTTATCACTTTCATCCATTGTTCCTAGTGCTGCTCTTTGGGCACAGGTGCAACAAATTTAATTCTTCGTCCTCATGTCTACCCCAGATAAACAGAATGTGTGTTCTCTCTCCCAGAGTTCTTTCCTTTTCCTTCCACTCCCATACTACCACGTCTCCTCTTCTCCAGGCTAAACATCCCCAGTACATTCAATTAAACCTTGAATGATTTTTTTCCTCACTGCCCCATGGCCTTCTTCTGACTATACTCTTACTTTCTAAATGTGACATTCAGAAATGTTACAAACCATAATCCTGATGCAATCTAAGTAAGGTGCAAACATTACCTCCAATGTTCTGAACACTATATATCTTTTAATGAAATAAAGGATTGAAGAAGATGATGATGATGTTAACTAACATTTTATAGCATCTTATCTGCTTCTCTCTATTCACACTCTCTTAGTTCAAGCCCCATCACTTCTTGCCTGGACTATCACAATAATTAGTTTCCCCACAACCAGCCTCTTCTCTCAAATCTATCCTTTAAAAATTCACCAAATTGATTTCCTTAAATCACAGGTTTGATCGTGTCACTGCCTTCCTTGAGAATTTTCAATTAATTCTAGGCTAAAATGAAAATTCTTCACAATCTCACTCCAATCTTCAGACTTATTTTTGCATTGCACACCTTAATGTGTTTTACATTCTAGTCAAACTGGCTTCTTTGCTGTTCCCCATACATGACATTCCATCTTTCACTTTGATGCCTTTGTGTCTGCTGGACACCACTGACTGAAATGTGCTTCTTTGCCTTTGTATCTTGCAATTCCCAGTTCCTATCAAATCTCGTTTTAACTACTACCTGCTATACAAGGTATTTCCTACTCTGTTCTTCTTAAAATTACTTTGCTTTCATTTGTATTTATTTATATCTCTGAAAAATGACAGCTTTGTGAGTGCAGAAACTGATTGGGTTTTTCTGTATCCCATGTCAGTACAGCGTTTGGAAAACAGTAGATGTTTAATAAATATATGTGAAATTGAATTGCATTTGCGAAGCCAGCACTAGAAGCCAGGACTTTACATGTACAAATGGAGGTGGTGGTTGTTCTCAGTTATGGTCATGTCCAACTCTTTATGACTCCATTTGGGGTTTTCTTGGCAAAGATACTGAAGTGGTTTCCTATTTCCTTCTCCGGATCATTTTATAGATAAGGAAACTGAGGCAGATGGGGCTAAGTGACTTGCCCAAGATCACAACGCAAGTGTCTGAAGCTGGCATTGGACTCAGGAAGATGAGTCCAGGGCTTTCCCTCTATCAGCTTCTTTCATTCTAATCATGGACATCTGTTTTTGATTGGGGGTCTGACTAATGTTTAGATAGATGCATTTATCTTCTGCCTAGCTGTCCTAAAAGATGGAGGTTACCAGAAGATAAGCACAAGGAAGAAAGAAGATTGGGACTAACATTTGGGGCCTTTCTAGTTGCCTGGATATTCCTAACTTTTTTTCCTCTGTACTCCATGTCTGTATCACTTCGAGGCTGTATAGATGATATTTAATGGAATTTTATCCAAGCTTACCCATCCAAACTGTAAACTCCTTCAGGGTTAGACTGTCATAGGCACAGGGTCAAACCCCATTAGAATGTAAGAGAGTAGGGACTCTATCTTTTCCTTTGAATCCAAAGTACTTTGGCCTGACAAATAGTAAATATTTAATAAATACTTCTGACTGACAGAAACTTAAACACAGAAATAACCCCTAAGTCTGAGGCTTTTTATATTAACTTTGCTGAAAACAAGGGAATTCAGGAGACTGAGGAAGAATGTCCTCTCCCAATGGTAACATTTCAGTTGAGGGTCTGAGACATTGTAAGGAGTGAAGAGAAAGTGCTCTACTCTACTCATAGTACACATCAATGGCTGCCCCTTACCATTCTGGGAAAAGAAATAATCAGGCTAAGCCAGAGAGTAGAGCACCAGTGCCTTCTGTCTCACATCTGAGCTGATGGGATACTGGGATAACAGTAATTCAGCCTTTCCAGGAAAATGCTGAAAGAGCAGAACAATGAAGCAATGTCCTTCCCTTCTGAGAAAAGCTACTATGTAAATGTAGTGGAGTGTGTGTGTGTGTGTGTGTGTGTGTGTGTGTGTGTGTGTGTGCGTGTGTGTTGGAAAAGAAAGATGTTCCTCAAAAGAGCATCAGTTCTTTAATTCTCAGAGTTTATGGACTTAGAGGATGTTAAAGTGAGAAGGGAACTTCAAGATCATTTAGTTCAGGGATCCCTAAACTTTTTTGTGTCATAGGACCCTTTCTGTAGTGTAGTGAAACCTGTAGACCCCTTCCTCAGAATAATATTTTTAAATGCTTAGAATATGTACAGAATAAAATACATGGGGACCAAAGAGAACCAATTATCTTAAAATACTATTATACAAATCTGTTTTAAGTTCATGGACTCCAAGTTAAGAACCCCTTTTGGAAATGGAGAAACTTTAAATTGAAGAAACTCCCAAAAGACGAGACGTGAGAAATCACGGGCACATCTTAATAGAGTGGGCTTTTGGGTGATGGGTATGGGTTGGGAGAGTTGGGTACTAATCATTCAAGAAGGATTTTTGTCTAGTGTGATTTGAGTTGGGGACAACTGTAAAGTGAATAGAACCAGAGGTGGTTAAACAAATGATGGAGTCCCCAAATTGAAAAGGTCTTCAGGATTTGGAAAATAACTCCCAACCAAAACTCCACTTCAGTCTGGCAATTAGAAAAATTTCTACCAAAGACTGTGCTGCCCCCCCAAAATTCTCAGCAACTCATCAAGTGTGAACCAGGAAGGAGGAGGCAGTGGAAGAATTGCTACATGATCTTTAAAACCTTTTTTCTCTAAATCCTATGAACTGGGGAGGCAATGGCTTGTAAGGAAGTTCTAAGGTGTTGAACATTTTGCAGAAGCAACCATTATCCCTAGATTAGTTGTTACTTTGTAGACAAGCAGTTGAGAAATACTGATTTAGTCCAAACCATATGTGAACAATAATAGCAACTTACTTTTCTATGGAACTCTGTGGTTTTCAAAGCATTGTCCTCATAACCAGATGAGTAATGTGCACAGTATTACTCCCTTTTAAGCAGCAGTTCATTCCCATACTCCTCACTGCCCCAAAAGTGGCCAATCAAACCTCTGCTTGAAGACCTCCAATTATAGGGAGTTTCCCAGGAAACTCTATCTAATCATGAGGAATTTTTTTCTGTAGCCAAATTCTCTAATTTCTAATCATTTGGTCTTCATTCTACTTTCTACAGCCAGGCAGGGCAAGTTTTATCTTTCTCCCAAACACTTATATGCCCATATGAATCTGAAAACCCCCAAACCTTTGCCATCCCCAATCCCCAATGTCTTCATCTGGCTGATCATCCATGGCATGATATTGAGTCCCTTCGCCATCTGGCTCACCTTCTTCTAAGCTATTAACATCTTTCCTAAAATGGTGACTCCAATTGAAATCTGGACCCTGACACAGTCTGACCAGGGAAAAGACAGCAAGTCTGTAATTCTTTCTTGTTGTGGATGTTCTTCTTTTAATCATGAAGCCTAAGATCACATTAGAACAACAGACTGTCCAGGAAGGCAAAATATAAAGGAGAGAAATGCAAAGTCAACCACACTTATACAAATGTGTGAAGGAATTATGACTTAACAACGGTGCATGTGGAAAAGACATTGGATTCAGTACACTGCAAGTGCCATGAAATTAAGACAGGATATGTAAATGTTTAACAACCAGCTTTCAGGGAAAAAAAATCCATACACATAACACACTTTTAAGTTTAATCTGCATTATTAACATCTTCTTCCTCATTTTCTTAAGTGTAGACAATTAACAAACAATAAATCAAGCTGAAAATTTTAACTGCAACTTTAACACTGAAAATGTAAAAATCAACTCTTGAACCAGTACAAGCTGGCTTCAGCATACCACTGGCTAATAATATGACATGACAGCCAAAATAATTTAATGTTTCACTAACAGAGTTCCCAGATTGGTGGAAGTTCCCACTAGACTGTTTTAGTCTGGCAACACCAAATGAAGGACACTGATAAACCAGATTGTAAACAGAGGAGGGCAACAGTTTAGCAAAGGGACTAAAACCATTTGTTTCTGAGGATCCATTGAAGGAACTGAGGCTTCTTAAACTGCAAAAACATTGTAGAGGCTTAAAACAGCTGGCAAGTTTTTGAAGGGCAGAACCATGCAGAAAAGACTGTAACTTGGGTCAATAGAGCAGAACCAGGAGCAATGGTTAAAGTTAAAGAGAGGTAGATTTTGGTTGAAGAAGATGAAACAAATCTAAAGATTAGAGTTGTCCAAAAGTGGAATGGTGTCCCTTGGGAGGTAGTTTTAAATTTTTGCAGTAGGACAAAGATTGAGAGCTAGAAGGGACCTTGGAGGATATCCAGTCCAACTTCGTTCCTCACTTCACAGAGGAGGAAACTGAGAACCAGAGGGGTAAAGCAGCTTGTCCAAGGTCACATTCATTGAAAGTGATGAGGGAATTTGAGTCTAAGTAGCTCTTGCAGTAAGGTGGTGTAAAGGATATAGCAATGGATCTGGGATCAGGAATACTCTTCCTGAGTTCAAATTCGACCTCAGTTACTGTGTGACCTTAGACAAATCTCTTAGTTCTGTTTACCTCGTTTTCCTCATCTGTAAAATGAGCTGAAGGAAATAACCACTCCAATACCTTTGCCCAAAAAACTCCAAATGAAGTCATGAAGAGTTGGACATGAAAAACAACTAAACAACAAATTTTACTGCACACCATGATGCTTCCTCATCTTGCCAAGAAAAATGCAGATAGGATTCCCATTCACATACGGTTTGGGCTGGATGAAACTCTGAGGTCCCTTTCATGTTGAGGGGTTATGATTGCAGTAATACAGTTCAGGATTATACAACTATTTTTGATTTCCTTTAAATTCCCAAGTCCTTTTCACACAAACTGTCATCTAGTGCCATCTCCCTCATCTTTGTCCTTATATTTCTTATTTATTTGGATCTTGATCTTATTATCCAACATTTTAACTATCGTGCCTCTCAAACATTTGATAAGCATTCTATCTCTGAATTCATTCAAGTCACTGATTTAAAAAAAAATGTTGAATAGAATAAGGCCATGGCAGACCATTCTACTAGAAATCTCTAGGTTGTTGGGAGACTGTAGGGATCCAGTCCAACCTTTTCATTTTAGAGATAAACAAGATCAGAGAAGAAAAGGAATTTGCTCAAACAGCTGGGACTCAGATTCAACCATCCTGATTTCCAGGTTTTGTACTCAAGCAGTTCCAAAACTGCTTTCCCCACCATTTCCACTAGGACAGCATGGGAGATTTAGCCTGGCTAAGACATAAGGGATGATGATAAGAAAGGCTGACATTTGTACAATGCTTTTTTACTTCCTTCAAGGGGTTTTTCTGTGCCTGACCACTCAGCTTCTATAAACTTGCTGAAGAGCCCATAAATCACTCCTCTAATATCCAGTGCAGACTAACTTTGGCTCTGTTCCTGAACCAAAATGCCTCGCAGCCTCTGGTTTGGGAATGGCCGCAGCACCAGCCCAGGAATAAAGTTGGTTACCCATTGACTCCGGAGGGGAGCTATCCTCTCCTCCTTCCCAAATGTTAGGCATTTGTTTTTGAATCAGCCAGAGTTGTTTGGGGTAGAGAGGCAGAAGTTTTCCAAAGTGACAGGAAGTGCCGAATATGTCCAACCCCCTGGTTCCCTTGACTGACTCTACAAGAAACCACCACCAAAGCACACAGTCCCTGGCTCCTCGGAAACTGAGAGCAAGCAGAGGTGTTTTTATTGGGTTTTTGTATTGCTTTAATCCAGATGGTTCAAGCCAGTGGCCCCTCATGCCAGTGGGATTCCAGTCTCTTAGACCCTCCTTGTTCAGTGCCTTAGATGATGGTCCTGATGACAAAGAGAAACTCAAAAGCCCTGTTTCTACTGCTGCAGACGTGGGCAAGGTCCACCTGGCCCACAACTGTTGGGTGCAGGCTCCCCACAGCTCAGCCAGTTTTGCAGTTCCTTGGCCTCTGGTTTAGGACCGATTGCCTCACAAGTCCTCTCAGAGAGAACACAGCCTTTTTTTTTAAACAGCCCCCCCCCCCATACAGACTCAGCATGGGATGGAGATACATTTTTGGAGTGAAGTGCAGCCCAGCTGCCCCTGGCCAGCGGCCTAGGAAGCGCCTGGAGGCCCAGCCTAGGTCTGGGAGTGCTCTAATGCTCAACGGTACGAGAAGAAGGAAAAGGGAAGAGCCGCTCATGCACAAGGCCCTGCCTACAGCTTGGTGTTGAGGTGGAAGGAAGAGAGGTGAGGGGCTTGGTATGTCGGCTGCATGTGCCAAGTGGAGACTGGGTAGAGTCTGTGGCGGAGAGACCCATCAAAGGATGTGGGAGGGTAGTGCACCAGGCCCCCTGCCATGGGGGATGGGGTCGAGGTGGTGAGGAAGTGGGCAGGGAAAGCGGGGATCACCAAGGGACTAAAGGGGAGGGAGGGGTGGCCTTTCAGGGGATCAGACATATTGGCGAAGTTGAGGGGGAATCGCACCATGGTCCCCTTGTAGGCCTCCTGAGGTGGAGGCCCCAGGGCTGGGCCCAAGAGGTGTGGGAAGCCCAGGTTGGGCCCAGGAGGCTTCACGCCAGAGTCTTTGGGTTCTACCTCCTTGAGGAAGGGAGACACAGCCCTCAGCTTTTTGCCAAGAGCAAAGCTTTCTTCCTCTAAGCTCCGCTTGCTGCTGCTGCTGCGAGAGCCAGAGCCAGAGGCAGCCCCAGGGCTTGGGCTGCTGGCAAAGCTGGGGGGGGTGGAAGGCCCCTGGGGAGTGGCTTTAGCCATAGGGGGCACCCAGCAGGCTTTGGGCCGGGGGTAAGGGCTGTTCTTCCCTGCCCCGCCTTTGTGGAAGGCGGAGGGGTGACTGGCATCCCCACCCCACAAGAGCTGTGGCTGGCTCTCCAGCTTCCCCCCGTCTTTCCCAGGGGGCCTGAAAGGGGAGCCAGCCTCAGCCTCATCCTTAGAACTGGGAAAGAAGTCATGTGGATGCCGGCTAACTGGTTTCAGCACTTCTGCAGGGTAAGCATGGAAGCAGCCAGTGAAGATTGGAGTGGAAAGATGGGGTTGGGCTGGGCCCCTGTCATTCCCCCCTGGCTGAATGTCCTCCTTGGGACTGTGAGTGGTTTTCGGGGGCTCTTCAGGGTTAGCCAGACGGTGAAGCAAGCACGGAGGTTCCCTGGGGTTTTCCTCTGGAAGGCCTGGACTCTTGGGCCCTTCTGTTGGGTAGATGACTGAGGGTCGCGTAGGACCCCCTTCTGAAGCACTCAGCCTGTGGTCGCAGGCCTCATCATGGCACTGCAGGGCCTCAGCCTTGCTCACCTGGGCCAGGAGTTTCTTCTTGGCCAGTGGGGACATGATGCCATGGGTTCCTTTGCAGTAGAAGCTAGAGAGAAGGCGTTTGTAGGCCTCAGCACAGCCCCCAGCTGCCTCTAGTCCTCCCAGGAAGGGCAGAGTGGCCATCCCTAGGGAAGGACCAGAGGGCCTGGTGCTGCTCTCGGGCTCCTCCTGGCCTGGAAGTCGAGCTGAAGAGGTTGTTTCTGGTTTTGTTTTATCAGCTGAGATCTGGAATCAAAACAAGCCAGAGATTAGGGTTGGAGAAGAATCCCACAGCCCCCCCCCCCCCATCACAAAAGATGGTACGGCTCTAAGTGGTGGTGGCAGGAGACAGCATGCCCTACATGTGGATGGCAGAGGGTGGGCCCTGGGCCTCTCACAGGTGGCTCAAGGCAAAGAAGAAAGCCACAGGTGCTCCTGGTCTGGGGCTGTAGGGACAGGTGAGGGCCAAGCAGAAAAGGGCAGAGGGCTCTCACCTGGCCCCTCTCCTCCTTGGCTCTCTTTGGCTTCTCCACCACAGCTTCCTCCCCCTTGGGCTCCTTGGAGACCTTGTACTGTTTCCGAGGTTTGGTGGGGGGCAACGGCTTATCATCTTCTCCCTTCAAGTGGCGCACGTAGGGAAGGACCAGCCTAAGGTGGGAGTGGAAATGTGGAAATGGGTATGTACTGTCAAACAGCCTGAGTCAAGCCCACCCTGCTCCTCCTAATCTGCCAGGGCTCCCATGCTTGGTTTGCTTATGATTAGATAGAAACTCCTTGGGGATTATCTCATCTGTAAATCTTATTTTAATGGACTTAAGAGCTCCTTTAGGGAACTTGAGCATGGGGCCTGCCTCTTCTATGAAGCTTCCTCTGCGTCAGCTCATTGCAAAAACAGCTAATATTTATAGAACACCTTAAGATTTGCAAAGCACCTGACAAACATCTCATTAGATTCTCACAACCACTTTGGGAAGTAGGTGCTTTTATTATCCCCATTTTACAGATGAGGAAACTGAGGCAGATAGCAGTTAAGTGATTTGCCCAGAGTTCTTGAACTCTGGTGAAGATTTAAACTCCAGTGAGTGTATGCATATCTATATCTATAGATGGATACATAAATATATCTTTTATTAACTGAAGATTCCTTGGGGGGGTAGGAGGATGAAAGGGAGATATGTGTATGTCTGTGTGTGGATGTATGTATATGTATAGATAAATATGTCCTTTCTTAACTATAGCCTGCTTGGAAGAGGTGGTGGGGATGAAAGAGGGGGGTAAAAAAAGAATAAAATAAGAAAGATGCACAACAGAACAAAAGAACAATTTACAAGGAAGTAAAGAAAAGAGGAACACTTAAGAATATAATTTCTCCTATTAAAATATATACTTTCTTAAATTTGTATTTGTTGCTATATATTTTTAATTCTCCCTGATGTTCTGCTGGGCACATATTAATGTTCTTTTTTGTTTTATTTTGTTTTGTATTGCTGCTATTATTTTTTTCTTTTCTGTTTCTTCAAATAAAATAAATTTGGAAAAAAAATAAGCTCCAGTTTTTTCTTAATCCTGGTCCAGCATTCTTATCTACTAGGTCACCTAGCTGATTCAGTTGTTTCTCTCTCCTCCAAGCTCCTGAGGATTTTCTGCCTCTACTAGTCATTTGGCACTTAATGAATATTGTTTTTTTCACTACTCAATTTCTCCCTGTCTTCTCCTCCCTAACAACCTCACCACCTCCATCTGAATCTAATATATTAAGTTTGGGGTACTGGAAGGAACTAAAAATTATCTAGTGCAGCAGCTGTCCTTCACTTCCTTCAAAGTCCAAGTAATCCACCTCTTCCTTGAAGCCTTCCCTGACCCTTCCAGGTAAAAATGATCACTTTTTCCTCAGGTGTTTCATTGCACTCTAATTCCTGTATCCCCTTCATACCTGTTCTTCCTTTTGTTAGATGAGTGTTCCCAACATCTAGCATAAAGCTTCATCCATAAGTAGACACTGAATACATAAGTGTGGAAATGGATCTTTATGTCTCATCCCCTTCACTTGACTGTAACCCTCTGGAGGGCAGCTCAGTGTGGGTGGTAAGAACACAGCACAGACACTTCGATATTCCAGGCATTTGTGATTTTTGTTATAGCAGATAGTTTCTCCACCAACACAGAGTAATGACTCAGTAGAGACAACTGCTAACACCTGGAGGGGATCAGGAGGTGGTCGTATGCAGAAGCTGGCGCCTGAGCTAGGGATTCTGTGAGTACATGTGAAGAGAGGTATGTTCTAGACATGTGCCAAGAGACAGATTGGGGAGCAATAAGGGCTAGCAGGCCAGTTTGACAGCAAAGAGTAGCATGGCCCACCTCATAGGGCTGTTGAAGTACTCTCACGTGTGGAAAGGAAAATGCTAACAATAAAGTGCTACATATAAATAGAAAGTCTTCAAGGCAGCATCCTCTATTACATAGCACAGCTACTCTTAACACAGTGAGTTCAAGGCATTCTAGGGGTTTTATTTTTGATGGCTTGGCTGAGAGAGGGCAGGGACTGTGTCTTACACTTCTCCCGGATCCCTTGAAGCCACCAGCTGAGTATTGTATCCCCATGGGTGCTTCATAAGCCAATTGGATTGGTTTTCTAAGGGGCTTGGGTGGAACAGCATCCAAACTAGAGCATCATGTGCTAAGAACTAAAGTACTGTTTCTTCCACTTCTCTTGAAACTCCTTTCCCTTCTCATGAGGGTGATAACAAAAAGGGTCCTTCCTAAGTTCTCTTTTATTCTTGAGTGACAAATTCCCCAGCCCACAGACCAGCAGGTTAGGGGTTGGAGCTCAGAGTTATTTCAAGGGTGCCAATTCTTGGCCAATGTGGCCATGGGTACCTCTCATAGTGCCGACGGGTACAAGTAGCTGCGCTGGTACTGCCGGGGCTTCCGCCAAGTTCATCATAGACATTCTTCCAGAGGCGGCGCCCAGTCACCTGAAACAAGGGGAAGGGAGTGAAGGGGACCCATAGAAGACCGTAATGGGAACTCCTCTCCTGGGGGTAAGGTTCTACTCCGCTGGTGGACAAGAACTGGTTTGAGCTTTGTAGCTCATCTTTTTCAACTTAGTGCCCTTTATGGGTTTGCAAGAAATCATGCACCTTCTATCTCCCTTCATCCATGGAGTCAGGAATAGAGTGACTGAAATAGGATGACAGAGAGGGCCCAGGCCGTCGACAAAGTGCTTATTGCAACAACTGGCTCTTCTCTGCTTGTCCAAGCACAGGTCAAAGGCAGGATGGATTTTGTACACTCTCAGTTTTGATGCAAAAACTGCTGAAATTGCGGTCTACTTCTCCAGCAGAAGAGGGTTAGCTATGGCTCTAGCCAGTCCATGCTCCCCTCTCAAAGGAGCCAACTGCGATGCTGACACAAGCAACTTTCTTGGGCACGGGGAGAGAAGGAACAGATGGGGGAATGGAGGAAAAAGCTGCTTTGGCCAGCAAAGTGTCAGTGGATAAGTCAAGCTGTTGCCCACCCAGCATGCCTCAGGCCCCTCAGGATGAAGAGAACAAGGATTCAGATTCTAAGAACCTTCCTGCTGAAGGCTGCCTCTTTTGCCCTCCACCCCTGAATCCTGGGTAAAAGTGGAGGTGACTGATTTGGCCTCCCACTCCCCAGGAAAGAGAGGCAAATGTTCTCCCCAGCCCCTCTTTCTTCCCGCTCTCAAGTTCTAGCAGAGAAGTCCACTGTGATTCTACTGGGAAGGTCTGGGCTGGAAAGCAAAGCTAGAAACAGGTTCCACATCCTCCTTCCCTCCCCCCAAACAAGCTCTAAGACCTATATTTTTGCAGGGAATGGGATGGAAAGACCTGCAAGGAGACCCACCCAGGAAGGCTCCTTCCTTACCAACTCATAGGCTCCAAGTTTCTCCACAGCCTTGTAGATCTTCCACAGGTTAACTGGACAGAACAGAGGGATATGCCCAAGGGGTCAGAGTCTTGCTAGGGGAAGAAGGGGTATTCTTCGGCCCTTTCCCATCACCCCCGAGAGCAGATCCGGGAGCCAGCGAATCGTCCCCCAGCTCAGGGACTTGTGTGTGCCCAGGCTTTGAGCTGTGCCCAGGAGCTCCCCCACCCCAGGGACTTGCCCACTGCTTCCCGCCCTCCCTTTCTGGCCCAGGGACGCACTCTGCTTGAAGCCAAGGTGGGGCACCCTCTCGATAGGCGTGTGTCGCTCCTTCATGAACTTGTAGAGGCTGACCAGGAAGGCCTGCTCCTGCTCCCGCTCCCCGCCTGCTTCTGGGGACTCCTGGAGAAAGAACAGGAGGTGTCGGGATGGGGTGACTTGTCCTCCAATGGAAGCCTGCCAGGCAGAGCCCCAGGTTCAGTAGATCATGGGGGATGGAGGGTGCACAAGGGAGAAGAGATGGATTTGTAACTTGTTCTTTCTGTTCCTGGTCTCAGGTGAGAAGCTGCTAGTTCCCCCTATCTCTGGCCAGGGAGACAAATGGACAAAAGAGTTTGGGACCTCCAGAGACCTACTCAGTGGAGGAAGCCTTCCGCAGGCTCTCCCTGTACTCTGGGAACCTAAGTGAGAGAGAGAAGGGTGTGCTTTGCTAAGATTCCCATTTCTGGAGTGGGAAGGCCAGGAATCAGGCGTCTAGAACCAAATACTTTGGTATCACTGTGTGTGGTATAGAAGAAATCTAAACAGCCTCGTATGGAGAGGCTGACCCTGTGGCGTGATCCAAGCAAGAAGAAAGCATCACATTCTACTGAGGGCAACCTCATGGGGGCCCCGGCTGCCTGCGAAAGATGGGGCCACTAGTCACTTCCCCAAATATCCTGCTGTAGCCGAGGTGGGGACTGAGGAGGCACACACAGCCTTGATGTGGGCACCCCTCATGGCCATGGCTGGTGCAGACAACTCAGCTGAGCCAATCCAGATCTGCACTTGGAGGGAAATGCTGGTGTAAGAATAAAACAGGAGGCTTCTTCGGAACTTCTTTGGAGCCTCCGTGCCGGCGAGACCCCGGGGAGGCTCGTGTTTGCTGCCAGGAGTCTGAGCTGCCTTCTTCCCTTGTAGGGTCACTGGTGAAGAGATGACGGGAAGGGCCAGGCCCAGACTGCATCAGTACGGGGCCCAGGCCCGGTGGGATCCAGACTGAGTGTTCCAGCACTCACTGTCATTCCTGCAGCCCGTCCTTCCTACCCCCCGATGACACCTTCCCTGGATGTGTAAGCCTTGGCTGTGGCCAACCCTCCTGGCCCGGCCAGGCCAGCCTTGGTGACTTCCAGGAGAAAGACTTCATGTCTGGGTTTCCGCTGACACATTTCTATCAGACTTGCAGGACTTTCGGTTTCCTTTCCCCAGGGGATATTTCTGCTGATGTTCATCACTGCCCTGATTCTGCCTGGCTGTTGAGCAGTCAGGGCCCTGGGAGCCAGCCATTCTCCTCCAAGGCTCAGCTCCAGAACCAGCTTCTGCGAGGCCCCAGGTATGTGCCCTCCTCCACTCTGGTCTTGGGAGAGTCCTGGTGATCCCACAGGGAGAGATGAGAGCAGCAGCTGGATGGGGCCAGATGGACAGAAGGGATCTTCCGAAGGTCCCTGGGCCGCAGCTCTACAGGCCAAGGCCTGCTGCAGAGACCAGCTTCGTCCTGCTTCTGAAAGGCACCAGGTAAAGGCAGTTCCGAGATGGAGCCGATCCTTCTGCCCTCACCCCAGGCTGTCACAGAAGTAGAAGAACTTCTCCTTGGGCCTCAAGTTTCCCTTTTTTCTCTGTGGGACTCTGCGAGTTTACTGGACCATTTGGGAAGCAGGGGATGGGAATTAGGAAATGAAAGAAGGTCTGTAAGGACCAAAGGCTGGATCTGAGGGAGACTGAGAATGTGGGCAGGAGTAAGAGAAGCAGGGCAGGGGGGCCCCAGAGAGAAGTCTGCCAACCATCCTACAATGGCCCATGCCCAAGACTAACTCCCCAACTTACCACAGGCTCTGTGGAACTCTGGCTCTCCTCACTGTCAGCCTTTGGAGACACTGGCTGCTCCGTGGGCTCACTCCCCTCCGACCGTTTTCTCTTCCCTTTGAGAGGAGGCGCTGCAAGGAGAAGCATGAGATGCAGCAGAGCGTGAGGCCAGGATAGAGAGAGGAGAACCCCAGGGGGTCCCAGAGAAGAGGCAGGAACAGAGGAAGAAGCTGGCTGCTCCCCACCAAGTCATCCTGCTTGGGCCCGGCCTGGTGTGGCAGGACCTTCGGCCTTTCTGGCTCCTTTCCCTTATCCTCCAGCGGTTCTCCTCACCACCCAAAGCGTACATTTATAGAACGACCTTGTCCAGTGCGGCCCACCTCACAGTGCCTTCCAGGTAGCAGCTCTCGTTCCTTCTCTACATCTGCAAACCAACTGAAATGTCCCAACCTTAAAGTCCCTCCTCCCTCCACCTATGCCTTTCTATGGCCGGCCCTTGCATCTCATCCTTCCTTTCCCCAATTACTGTGACTTGAATTCAATGACATTCAACAAACATTTCTATAAGTGACTGCATGCAAAGCTGCAGACAGAAAGGCAAAACCCTAAGTCCCTTCCCTCCAGGGACTTATGTTCTGTTGGAAGGGAGAGACCAGGAAGGAGGGAGGCTGGCGTAGCCACTCAGTCGTACACAAGAAAAGACTACAAATTATTACAAAGTAACGCCAAGGGGGAGAGCTGGCTAATTGCTTGGCTGATCAGGAGAGCCGGGCACACGAGCTGTACTCTGAAGAAGCTTTGGGGTGACCTGAGGCAGAGGTGAGAAGGCAATGCACCCCCCAGATGAAGGGGGGCCAATTACTCTAAGGCAAGGAGGCAGAAAGTAGAATACTAAGTATAAGGAGCCGCTGGCTGGCTGTTTTAGTCTGATAGAATGGCAGTGAGTCAAAGGACTGAAACCTCAAACCACCCCCAAAATCAGAGCATCAGTAACTAGGGCCTGGGAAGTCGGATGAGGGGAAATCCTAATTTCAGCATCTCTGCCCAGCCCTGAGGGCATTAGGGGGTTATAGGCTGGGCAGAGCTCAGAATAAGAACCTTCCCACCAGGCCTGTGGCACAGACTGGAACCTCCCAGAAATGTCCTGGCCCTGTGCCCACAAAGTGTGGCCTCTTGCCTGGCATGCTAGCTTCAGAAGGTCTGGCTCCAAGTGCCACCTCTGACAATCATGAGTTATGTGGCCATCAGCAAGAACTGAAGTTCTCTGACGCTCACTTTTCTCATCCATAAAGTGGGAACACCAACATCTAGAGTACTTCTCCCTACAGTTTTTTCATGAGACTCAAATGAGATATCTGAAAAGCACTATGCAAACAATATCCAGTGCTATAGAAATGTCACACTATCCTCATTACCATAGCCAACATTTCTATAGAGATTCTATTGAATCTCACAACCCTGGGATGTGGGTGCTATTATTATCCCCATTTTACAGTTGAGGGAACTGAAGCAGGCAGAGGTCGTCCAATGCTTTACTCTATCTGAGGCCATATTTGAACTTGGGGTCTTCCTAATACTAGGCCCAGCACTCTGAGCAGCGACACTAAGCAGATTTGGAGAGTACAATTACCCTTTTCAAAGCTTTGCCACAGCTCCAACACATTGGGCCTTCATAGTAAGCCTGTGAAGGAGGTAAGAGTGGTATTGTTAACCCCATTTTACAGATGATTAAACACAGGTCTGAAGAGTTAATTTAGGCTGAGTTGCACAAATGCAAGAATGCTACAGCTGCAAAAATAGAATTTCTGCTATAAACAGGTGACTTGTCCAAGGTCACACAGTTGGTAGCAGAGCTAGGATAAATAGTAATAATAGCATTATATGTTTGCAAAACACTGTCTCATTTGATCCTTAAATAGCTCTATGATGTAGGTATAATTATTATCCCTGTTTTATAGATGAGGAACCTGAGCCCAGGATCACACAACTATTTAAATTTCTGAGATCATATTTGAATTCAGGCTTTCTGACTCCAAAGTCCAGGGTTTCTACCCCCTATCCCATCCAGATCTCCTTCTCTCCTCTCCATTAGACAGTTCTGTCACTTACATCTCTAAATTATTCCAATTTGGAAATTTTTGCCACTTAATCTCCTGACCCTTGTGAAATTTCCTGAACTTGTCCTGCTGCATTATTCCACTCTGGGCAAGAGGTGGCTCCTTTAGGATCTCACGATGTGGTGAGCACACTGGACACGCCATCAGATTCATGGGACAGTGGAACTTTTGAAGAAAGAACCTCCTCTCAGCCCGTAATTTTTCATATTATTACTGTAATTATAATTGCTATTACTATTTTAAAAATCACATTCACAAAATTTAGAGGAAATGCCAAAATAAACTTGGAGAGGAAATGTGTACAGAGGCTCAAGGGGGAATGGAAAATTGAGGTCCTGAGCCATGTAAGACCAACCTTTTAGCCTGCCCAGTTAATGTTCATAGGGAATCAAACATCAACACTCTGGCTTCTGATTTCTGAACTTGGAAGTACTTTCAATCTTGTCACATTTTTTGTTCCTTTCTCAGTGTCTCCTTGTGAAGTGAAGCAGGAAAGATTCTGAAGCTTTGGGTCTCTCACATACTTACTGGTGAACTTGTGCGGCATTCCATGTGACCTCCTGATGGTTGCTCCTTTGCTTCTGCTCTTCCCCACACACCCATAATGTCTTCTGCCACTTTTCTCCCAAGTAGCCAATACTGAGCTAACTTGGGATTTCCAGCCTCTAGCTTCTCCCACCTGTTACCCATGGATATGATATAGCTCATGTACTTCTTTTAAAGGTTCTATCACTAATTAGACAAATTACTTCATCTCGATTGGCCCCGTTTTCTCCATGTGTAAAATGAAGAAGTTGGAATAGATCCTTCAATGAGGATATCCTACATTCTATGAATCTACCCATCAGTCCAGTTAGAGAACTGCATAAAATTGCA
The DNA here is from genome assembly GCA_023553655.1 of Myrmecobius fasciatus. Lineage (NCBI taxonomy): Eukaryota > Metazoa > Chordata > Mammalia > Dasyuromorphia > Myrmecobiidae > Myrmecobius > Myrmecobius fasciatus. The sequence goes on along the minus strand of JAJPUD010012781.1, from coordinate 28,419 downwards.
GAATTCAAGTCACTCAGAAGTGAGTTCACTAGTCTACTCTGATATAATCTTAGCTATTGGATGAAGATGAATTCAGAAAAACCTTCCTTTAATTCCAGTCTATAGGATCAAAAATAATATCTAACACCCTGATCATACTCTCTTACCCAGGTAAAGGATGCATTGCTCTTTCTCCATTACTGATTTACTTTTCCCTGGAGCTAGCCCAGTCATGTGGGGCTAATGTGTAGACGGGGCATCAGTAATTCTGGGTACAAGTTGTAGTTCTACAACTCACTAATCATGTGATATTATGTAATCACTGGACCTCTTGGAGCCTCAGTTTCTTCATCTGTAAAAATCTCCAGGGGCAGCTAGATGGTACAGTGGATAGAGCACCAGCCCTGTCGGGAGGACCTGAGTTCAAATTTGGTCTCAGACACTAAACATTTCCTAGCTGTGTGACCCTGGGCAAGTCACTTAACCCCAATTGCCTCTACCAAAAAAATGTCTAGGAGGAGCACAGCTCATAGCCAGAACAGAAATGCCCTCTACAGCATTCCCAACAACTGTTTATCCATCTTCTGCTTGAAGACTTCCAGTGATAGAGAAGTCACTGCCATCAATGCCCTCTCCAAGGCAGCCTCTTCTAGTTTGAGACAACTCTTAATTTTTAAGAACTTCTCTCTTTTCCAGGTCCTGTTCAGCTCTGGCATTCTAATTCTACTGGATTTTGTATCTGAACTCTTTCCTCATTTTCTTCTCATCATTTCCTGACTCCTATTTCACCTTCAGTCTTAGATTAGGAAGCAGATCTTCCCTAAAGTTTGGAAGCAGAGCCAACTCTCCAAAGCTCAGAGAAACCTATCCCACAGCATCACCCAGAGTTAGAGAAGGAAAAGAATTTTCTCCTGGGTCCAGTTACTGCTTCTCTTCTCGGCCACTGATTTGATGCTTTGTGACATTAGACACCAGCTTCTTACTCTTAGCGTCTCAATTTCCTCATCTGTGATGGGGGAGAAAAAGCTTTGCTCTGTCTAGATCATTGCCTTTTAAGATCCTGAGAACAAAGATAATGATGATAATGATGTAGCCTATAAGATCCTTGAGGAAAATGATTTTTATTTTGTTTTGTTTTGTCTTTATACTCTTGAGCACCTGGCACAGTGTCATACTTAATAAATACTTATTGAGTTGGATAGAAAATATTTTACAAACGTGTCAGATAATGGCTCCAAAAATCTCCAGAGTTCCCTTCTTTTCCAGGTAGGGAACTAAGCTACAGGGAAATTAGAATATAATACAATTTGTTAAGCATATACTTAATTAAACATTTATTAAGGGCCTACTATAAGTAGAGCAAGTTTGAGTTCAGCTAAGATGGGAATCTAAAATTGGATAAATCCCAAAGAAAATCTGAGGTCTGGACCAAGAACCTAGCTCTCTCCTCCCTCCTCTCCTCCCCTCTATATGCTCACTCCCTTTGACTAAGGTTCCAATGCATAATCTGTGCCACTTTGCTGAATTTACTTAAGGCACAGGGATCACAATATCAAAGACTGAACACCAGATAGGATCTTAGAGGACACCTATTCTGATCTCCCCATTTTACAGGTTAAGATAATGCAGGATCCTTTCCAGGAGAGGATTTGTGTCTCTGATTCTCTGAAGCTAAAACTTGAGGGATTGGATCTCAAGATCCTAAGATTCTAAAGAGATTAGTTTTAGTAACATATTCCATCCAAGGATGCTCCCTGTATGTGTGCAAGCCCATGTGTGCACTCGTGTATATGGGGGTGGGGGTAGGGAGCCCCCCCTCAGCAGAAATCTCATTCCATACACACTCTCTAAAGCACTCTCAGAAGAACTATAAAGAACAGTAAAATTAGTCTGGCCCACAAAGGGTTGCAACTGCCAGAAATCTCCTTTGACTTTCCAGCTATGACCTTTGCAGACATTGGTGGAAAGGTAGGAATAGCTCAGGACCCTCAATTGACAGGAGTTATAAGGGATATCAAAATACTTCTCATCACTACCTGCTCTTCCCCTGGATCTAATTTCCTTTCACCCTCACCAATCCTCCTCTCCCCTTTCCTCCCTTCCCCCACCACAAACACATACACAACCACACACATTCATGCAAAGAATGTAAAGCCTTCAGTGAGAACAGACAGAGGCTAAATTCCTCCCAGAGTAATAATAACCCCCTGCTACCCCCACCCACCATGTAGTGGTTCCAAGAATCTGGCCTCCTCCCCCACATTTGTCCAGAGTGGTCACTGATAGGGTCTATATCCTCCAATCATACTTCTCACTTCTCCACAAACATCAGCTCAGCCACATCAGCAGCCCAAGCCAACCAGGTTTCAGCAAGGGCAGTCTCCAGGTCAGCTAGGAAAGTCTAAACTAAGAACAATGTTAGAGTGAACAGCAGGCCAGAGCTGGACCCACCAGATATCCGAGAAGTGGTCAGCTGGCTACTTATTAGGGGTAGCAGCCTGATTGTTACTGGCCTTGAAAGCAGGAAAACATGTCCCAAATCCTCCGAGTTCACTAGGCTAGCAGGGGAAGAGGAGTGAAAGGGCCTCCAGGGATGAGCCAATGGCTGGATCTGAGGGCAGTGGTCAAGATATAGACCAGAGAGGTTCAAAGAAAGTAGTCAAAGAAAATGAAGGGTCCCCCAAGAGTAACCTTCCCACAGCTTCATTTGCTTCCAGAGCTGGAAACCCCCAGCCTAGAATTCCTTGCTTGGTCACCTGCTCCAACTCATCGCTTTCATTCCCTTTCTGCTTAAAGATCTGCAATGAGAGTATAAACTTTTCTCTTGGGGGATAGCTGTAATTATTAGTAACAGATCCATTAGAGGGCTTTTCTCCAGAAGCTGTTTGATAAATTGTGAGTTACTTTAACAGAACTGTATGGATTACTCTACCCCATATCAGTTATCACTCTGGAAAAGAGAACAGGATCCTGGGGAGAAATGAAACAGGGCAGATACCTTCTTTTTTACTGGGGGAGGCAGAAGGAGACAGGGAAGAAGGATGACTAGAGACTAAGAAGGATGTTTTGGATAATATGATACTGTCCAGGGAAAGATCTTAGCCAAGATAGAAAGAAGGAAAGAAATAAACATTTATTAAATGGCTACCATGTGCCAGGCACCATACTACATGTACTACATGTTTTAGAAATGTTATCTCATTTACACTTCACAACAACCCTGGGAAGTAGATGTTATTGTGATTCCTGTTTTACATTTGAGGAAACCAGAGTAGACAAAGATTAAGTGAATTATTTGAACTCAGGTCCTCCTGACTCCTGGCAAAAGCATTCTATCCAGTGTGCCATCCAGCTAGTGAGGGATGGGGCAGGATGAAGAGTAAGGAAAAAATGGGAGGGAAAATTGCTTCATAACATATGTGAGAGACAGCCATTGAATTAAATTAACACATATTTGTGAAGAACCTATGATTTATGATGTTCTGTGAAAGTTATTTGGAAAACAAAGATAAAATACAATGCAAGTCTTGCCCTCAGAGAGCTTTCTGTATCATGAGGGAGATAAGACACATAAATAACTCTAATACACATTGGAATGTGATAAGTACAAAAGTTAGCTCCCCCCAAAAAAAGTGTTTAAAAGGAATCTGAGGAGGGAGAGATCAAATCCAATTGGAAGACGGCTTATGGTAGGGAAAGGAGGAAAATGGGAAGCCTTCATGGAAGAATTGCATCATGTGGGAAGGGGAGATTTCAAAAGATGGGGACAGGATGGGTTCTATTCACCTATTGTCTAGGACCACTCAATCCAGACAGCAGAAAAAGGTGAGAGTCTCAATATACAGTTATAACCTCAACTTCCTGGTAAGATAACACTTTAAATAAGGTTAAAAAATGAGCAAATATGAGAAGGCTGGAAAGCATCCCCAAAGTTTGAATGAGAAAGGAAGTATGGATCCTTAAAACTCTGTATTTTACTATTCACTTGAACTCTTTTCTGATGTGAAATGAGGAATTGGACTATGTGGTTTCTATGGTGCCTTCAAACTCTGATATTCTAGTATTTCAATGACCCAAAGAAGAGAAAGTAAGAAATAAAAACCAGGGAACTTCTTTTCCTAGTCTTAGAAGCCGCATTTTCAATTTTAATAATCCAGTTGAATCAAATAAGCACTAACTAGGTACCCACTTTGTGCAAGGCATGATGCTAGCTGGGCATTAAGAGTAAAAAAAACAAGCAACAGTTTCTGATCTCTAACTGCTTACATTCTATCAGAGGGACACATATAAACAAATACACGTATAACATGATAATTTCAGAAAGCCAGGAGGATACAGAAAGGCTTCCTGCAAGAGGTAGCATATGAGCTAAGCCTTTGAAGGACACTGAGTAATACAATGGAGAGAGTGTAGAGCTTGAGTTGGGAAGACCTGAGTTCAAATGTGACTGGATACTTACTAGCTGTGTGACTTTGGACAAGCCACTTAACCCTGTTTCCCTCAGTTTCCTCATCTGTAAAATGATCTGAAGAAGAAAACGGCAAATTACTCCATCATCTTTGGCAAGAAAACCCCAAATAGGGGTCAGAGAATAGGTCTTGACTGAAATGAGTGAACAAGGAAACAAAGATTCTAAGACAGAGATAAAGATAGAAGCAATTCCAGGAATGAAGGAAGGTGAGAACACTTCTACTTTCATTTTATTCATCTGATTTTTCACATTTTCTCCAAGGAAATTGATATACGTCCACTGACCTTCCCAAGGTCAAAGAGTCAGAACCATAACTTGCACCAGGTATCTGGATCCCTAGTCTATGTCATCTCCAATATTCTCCAATGTATTCAAGACATTTTTTCCCCTAAAAAGACTCAAATATTTCTATCTCACTTTTAAGATTTACACAGAAATTTACTCACAAGAACCTTAAGAGGTAGGCAGTACAAGTATCATTATTGCCCATTTTATAGAGGAGGAAACTGAGGCCCAAAGTGGTTGAATGCCTGGCACAAAGTCACTGATATGGTTTATTGGAAAGTGCTGGATTTGGATTTAAAATATACAAACTATTTACTTTTTATGTAACCTTGAGCAACCATTTTTTCATCACTCCCTCAGCCTCAGTTTCCCCCCCAAAAAAATAGGTTGGATTAGAACATATCTAAGATCCTCTAAATCTAAGAGCTTCTGAAATAGTCAGGATCCTACTTAGAATCAGACACTTGTGGTATTCACTTGAGATCAAACTAAAGTGGAAGACAATTATCTGATAAATTAATCTGTAATTAATGGACCCTCCCAGCTTTTCTTCCCCTTTAGATGACAGAAAGGAAATGATGCATTCTTTCTTGAAAAGTCAGCCCTTAGGAATCCTGAGTCAGTGATGACAAATTAATGGTGATAATAAATAACAATAATAGTACCAGTAGTCTACTCCTCTTCTCCTCTCCCCTCCCCAATGCACCCAGAGGCTGTTGATTTTAGTTCCCCTCGGCCTGCTCCTCAGTTAAAACAAAGAAATTCTTTAGGCTAGCAGCTCCCTGACAAGCCTGCAGGAGTCCCCTTCCTGGGGTTGCCCCATGACCACAGCCTCTTGGACAAGAGATTGGAGGGCCATGCTAATTCTTAGCAGCAATACTCCCTCCTCTGCTTCTCCCCCACACACACACACACTTCGGTGGGCACAGCTGAGCCTCCTATATTGAGAATGTATCATAGGACTCTAAAACACCCCCAGCAGGAGCCCAGAAATCACAGAATCATTGAGCTGGAAGAGACCTTTGAAAGCACCTACTCCAACCCTAGGATTTTAGGAAAGAGAGAACCAAGGGCCAAAAGGGTGAGGTGATTTGTCTAAATCCACACAGTGGGGTAGGAAGCCAGTGGGGATCTGAAAATGTCAGCACAGGTTCTCTCTCTCCAAATGCAATGTTCTCTCCCATGTATCAGGCTGCCTGTAAAGTGCCCAGCAGCCTCAGGGGGAAGAAAACCCAAAGCCAAACACACTCCCTAAAAAGGGAAAAGCTGACTGATGGAGAATAGTGAGGAATGGAAAGGAAGCTGGGGATATGTGCGTGAAGTTGTGTTTGTGTGTCTGCGTGTGTTTATGTGGCGGGAGGAGGGGCAGGCAGGGAAGGGTGGCCACATGGTTGTTAAGGAAGTCAGGAAGAAAAGGATGGAGGGAATACCCCAAATCAGGAAATTACAACTTTACATTTTTTTGGAATCTTTCCCAATCCCTCTCACTCACTATAGCTGGGACAAACTGAACAGTCACTGTTCCCCCCCCCAACTGTCCTTCAAAGTGCAGGAGTCCCTAATGCAAGCCGGGTGCTCTTTCATGAGAATTTCCAAGGATTCTCTCTTTAGCCTTTTCAGAAGCAGGCTTCCTAAAGTACGTAAAACATTACTCTAGTTTCTCATCTGAGAAAACAGGTAATGAAGAAACCCCAAGGGCTCGGTCATTGTTATAGAAACGGTAAAGATTCTCTCGGGAGGCCCCAGATCATGGAACTCGAAGGGCTTGAAGCCCCCGAGCCAGGAAATGTTGGGGCTTCGTCTCTACTTCCCCACTCCCACGCACCTAACCCCACCCCACCCAAGCTATCCCAGCCGTCCTTCTACCCCATTCCTCTCGGCCCAGAAACAAGCGACAAAGGCTTTTGTTCCCACCAGTTGGACTTCGTCTCCGGGCAGAGAAGCACCTGTTCTTTGGCTCTGCAGCCGCCTGTCGAGCCACGACCCCCTAAGCCCGCCTGCTGGCCCCCCTTCTTCTCCCACCCCCACCCGCTGCTCGTTTCCCCCCCATCTCCCCCCCCAACCCGCCCCTCTCCTCCTCCCTTTGGCTCCTCTCGGCTGGGGAAACTCTGGCGCCGGGACAAGAAAACAAAGAACTGCCGCAAACCCGTGCCAACCCGGCGCCTGGCCGGACGCGGAGGGGGAAAGGAAAGGGGGAGAAAGGAGAGCGACCCTCCTTCCTTCCCTCGCCGACCCGGCCCGGGCCCCTGCTCCCACTGCCTGCGCTCCCCTCCCGGAGTCCGTCGGACTCCCCTAGTCCCGGGCAGCCGAAGGACAAAGCACTGAATGAATTCGCTCCCCTCCAGCCCCCCAGCGGCGGCGGGCGCTGAGTTGGCGTTCCAGCCACTTGGCTCCGCTACAGCTCCGGACCCTGCCAGCAGAGATAGTATATTTAGATTCCGTAACAGTGATCGCTCAATCTCAGGTGAACTTAAACTCGAATCAAAACATCCTCTCTGTGTCTTTGTTCCTTTTTTTTAACCCGTAGCCCTTTCCTCCCTCCTCTAGCTCCCGAGTCGGTCTCTTGTCGGCATCTTAGCCTTACAGGGATGCGTGAGAGTTAAAGCCAGCAATGAAGAGGACATTAACTCCTCTCCAGGGACTGCCAGGCCTTCAAAGAGAAAGGGGGGTGGGAGGGAGGCGGGCGGAACGGAGAGCGAAAAGATGGTGTTTGCCAAAAAGGTCAGCACACTTCTTGGCTGAGGAAGGAACAGTGGATTCTTCAAAGTGCATTGAGCAAGTTCTTAAAAAACACACGCAGAGTCACTTTCAGGAAATGACCCGTTGCAGTGGAAACGGCATCATGCGTGCGTGCGCCCTGCAAGAAGTCCCTTTAACCCTTCTCGTGCCCTGGGGAGCGGTGGGGATTTCTGAGTAGTCAAAGGTTGAAGGGAGTGGGGTGGGGTGGGGAGAAGGGGAAGAAGAGGAGAGGATGGGCACGCGGCGGGGGGAGGGAGGGGAAGAGAGAGAGAGAGAGAGAAGAAATGATAGGGAAGAAGAGATGGGGGTAGAATGGGCAGAGAAACTGTTGCTGACAGCTGTCACAACAAATTAGCTGAGAACAGCTAGAGATTCAAACCGCAGCAGGAAGTGGGATGACAGAATCGTACAGTACTTGGTAAATTTCAGTAGAGAGACACAAAAAAAAAGTTTCAAGACAAATGCCTGGGAAGCCCCTCGCTGCCAATTTTTTTTCTTTTTTTTTTTCCTTTTGTTTGAAAGGAGGGGCACACCAGCACACACTCGCGTACAGACGCACGCGCGCAGCGTGCACACACGCACATACACTCACTGTACTTGCGTGGTGAGAAATAGGGGAACGCACAGTACCTGGCCAGGCACCCTTGGGGTACCAAGAACTGTGGGCCAGCTCCGAGGGAAACTAGCTGGCATAAGCCCCACCACCCGCGATTCCAGATCAAAGGGTGTCTCTTCTCTCACCCCCCCTTACCCCACCCCCTACCCCACCCGGCTCCAAAAACAGGACTCGACATGTGGTAGCTGGGGCACGTTCCACCCCCCCCCCACTCCCCAAAGTCCGTTTCTCTCCCCACACCCCGAACCAACACCCGTGAAAAGTGTAGTTACACCAAACTTTTCCGACTGAAAACTTTCTCCCTCTTCCCCCCTCCGGACGGGAGAAGGCTTGGTGGTCACCTCGGGGAAGTTGTGATAGGTTTCAGGGAAAGGAAACGCTCCGCTTACCCATGACCGGAGTCGGTTCGGCTCTTCTCAGCTCAGCTCAGCGCCCGCTCCGCTCTCTCTCCATGTGACCCACCAACTCCGGAGCGCAACTGACCCAGCTACGAGTCACCCTCCGGGCCAGCCTCGCTGGCAGGCCCCGCCCCCCTAGCCTCGGAGTCCGGGCACGGGCCCCGCCTTGTGGACGCTAGTTGGCCAGTCCCGCTGTACCTTCAGAGTTGAGGCCCACCCTCTGGACCCAGAGAACTCTGGGAGTTGTAGTAATTCGAGCTTCCCTTTTCCCTTCCCCATCCATTCACCTCCCTAAAAAAGGACCAAGGAGCCAGAGCCCAAACTCCTGCAATGGCCATCCATAGGAGAAGGAGGTGATGTGTGAAGGCAATCCTCATTGCCACTTTGTGCCTCAGTTTCCTCCTCTGCAAAACTAGGGCCCTAATTCTTTAAATGCTTTGAGATTCTCAAAAAACTGGATTCCAGAACTGAAGGAATGAAAGAATGGCCATTCTACTTCTCCCTGAAGTTGCCCTCAGCTCTGATACGGCCCGCGTAACACAGAGAAATGCAGCATTCACTTAATAAGCGCCTACTGTGGGCAGAACACAGTCATTGCGTTTATTTTTTTTTAATTTTTTTTGTTTTTTTTATTAAAACTTTTTATTTGCAAACCATATGTATGGGTAATTCTTCAACATTAACCCTTACAAAGCTTTCTGTTACAGATTTTCCTCCCTACTCCCCACCCAGTCATTGTGTTTATTGAGATCATTTCAACATAAAGAAAAATCCCTAGCAAGTTGGGTGGACACCCATCCCCTACCCCCATCCCACCATGGTGAACTTGGGACTGGATATGGACAGGAAATGTCTTACGGATGGCGGCCCATGTACAGATTGCAACCTGCAGTATTGCCAAAAGTACTTGTATGAGATCCTAGTTTACTTGAATTAAGTTGCATGTACCATCCTAAGCTTTGTATCCCACCCCATCCCCAAGCCCTAAGCAACTATCCTGCATACAGTAGGCACTTACTAAATATTTGGTGGCACTTTGAGCTGAACAGTTTCATTAGTAAGGATAGCACTTCATAATATGCGTACCCATAGTGTTACTGCTAGTCTCCAGACACAGACATCTCATTTCCCATCTCTGCCTTAGCACAGGTTATCCTCCTTATGGTTGGAATTCACCCTCTCCTAACCTGAACGTCATAGATCTAATTCCTACCTCCATTAAAACCAGCTCTCCTGATCTCCTTAGTTATTGATTGTCCCATTTATTCTGATTGCCTTCTCTATTTGTTTTATATTTACTTCTGGGTGAATATATTGTTTCCCCCCTCCAAGAGAGTATAAAAATCCAAAGTGCCTATCATTTGCTCAGAGTAGGTGTTTAATAAATGACGTAAAACTGAAATGAATGGTATCTGAAAAATGATTTGATTTAGAGCAGACTTCTTCAAGCTCTAACAATGTGAGCCTGTGAACCCTTTCCAGAGCAACAGACCAACCAAGTAGAAATCTTGAAACCTATTATCATCAACAAATATTTTGGGGAATGCTTACTATTTATGTGCAAAGAACTTGACTTGATGTTGACATGTGACAGTTTCATTCTCCCATTAATATGCTAATTTTCACTTCACTATCTACAGCGATAGAATAAGTGCATTCTCTCCTTATGTCATATTAAGCATTATTCTCACTATCATCATCATTCTTCAAACATCCTATCAAATGTGCAACACGGGTTTCCTCTATGGATCTCACATGACATTTTGTTTTATACCCTTCTGATGCATATGTAATATATTCTTGTTTATTACATTTATCTGGATTTGTGGCTTATCCTTCTACTAGACTGGGAACCCCATGAAGGTAGGAGAAGGATCTTGCCTAATATTTGTGTTTTCTCCACTGTTTAGCGTGATGCTGTGCCAACAGTATGGTCTTAACAAATGTTTGTTGTGTTGGTATCATATCCTTCCAGTAGTAATAACGGTTTGATATCTTTGAAGAGACAGAAAAACTATAGATATTGGTCATATCCGGGACACCCAAAGACAGAAGAATAAAGCCACTAGTGGGGTTTCTAAGAATATCTTCTCTAGAGCACAGTGCAGTAGGTGTTAAGGATTTACTGTGTGTAAACTCTTTTGTAAAAGAACTTATGACTGTACGTCTCCTTGGAAAAGTTGTCAGCTCTGGGATTCAGTGTCTACCCTCTGCCTTCACTCAATCAAATCCCGCCAGAGGGAGGACTGCTTAAACCTCCCTGGAGGCAAGAGAGAGGTCAGGGTTTGAGAGAACTAAGAAAAGTTCCTAGAGGAGGCAAAGATAGCAGCAACTTACATATTTACACAGCATTTCATGGTCTCCAAAAGCTTTCTTCTCTTCACTTATCAGCACAAGTTTATACTTTACAGAAGGAGAATATGGCATTTAGAGGATTTCTGTGGCTTAGCTAAGTCACAGAGTAGGAGATAGTGGGTGACTCAAACACACTTCTGACTGAATTCCGTTCATAAATGTGGATGAAAGGAGACATGATGCTCTGTCTGCTCTGCAGTCTGAGAATCAGGCCTCGGTTCTGCTCACCACAGTGCTGATGGTCCGGGTAAGTCCCTGCGGTCACCTCCTAACCTGGTTTCTACCACTGAGTAGAGATGAGAAAGACATTATTTTAGAGAAGGAAAGGACCTCAGAGATTATCTAACCACAGAATCACAGAGCTGGAAGGGATCTCAAAGTTCATATCAGTCTCCTCATTTTACAGATGAGGAAACTGAGGTTCAGAGATCTTTGGTCATACAAGGAGATAATTAGTGGGGAAACCAGAATTTGAAATCATGTGCTCTACTCTACATCTCCCTTTCCATATGAGGAAACTGAGGTCCACAGTGTTGAAGTGATTTACAATCCTAAACTCAAGAGCTAGAAGAGACCCTCCAGTCTAGTCCTATTGCCCAGCATCCCAGTCAGCCCATAGGATCCCAGAGGCAGAGAGGAGACTAGAACCCAAGTCTCTTGCCTTCTGGATTATCACGCTTCCCATTATACCCCCTGCCTCTTTTTCCCTCTCCCTGGGGGACTGTTAGGATGGTCCCTATCCATTTGGTGCTTGGAAATCCTCCAGCAGACCCGGTGTGCTGATTTCCCATGTCAAAGGCTTGGATTTCAATCCTCCCCAGCAACCCCCATGAAAAAGACTGAAAAAGAGATGTGGAAGAGATGCTGCAGGGAGGAGGATCGGAAGCAATGTTTTTCTTGCACTCCAGTACCCAATGTGCTCTGGAAATAGAACTTGGAAGCCTAGTTTCCAGCCCCAGGCAGCTTTGTTCCCAGGCTCGGCTTGTTTGCCAGTGGCCCTCGGGACTTTCTTTTCAAAGGAGAAAGGGAACCAGGGAAATATTTTGAACAGCCCCTCCCAGTGTGCCTGTCCCTGCGCTCTCCAGGAAAGGCAACTTTCGGGAGGCATTTGCAACTCATGGAAAACAATTAAGTCCCTGAATAGAAGGCATCAGCTCTCAGGAATGGGAAAAATTGGCTCATGGGTTCGAATGGCTTTTTTGGGGCTTGTTGTTGTTTTTAAAACTGCAAGAATATCTTGTGGCCCCTGGGGACTTGGTAAGGGGTAGGGGCAGGGGTGGAGGGGTGAGGCCCAGATTACTGAGGCTGCACAACTTCCCGACAAAGAATTCACAATCCTGGGTTGTGAAACCTCATCACCAGGGAAGTCGGTAGGCTGTACTGGACGCTTTGTATTTCCTGATCTGCTTCCCCAGCACCACCCCCACTGCCCGGGCCAGGCCTTCAGGGTCCCCTTGTTTCTCTCTACCCTCTTCTCCTCCTTTAATCCGTGGATGGAAAGAGATTTTCCTCCATCTTGTTTCCAGGGATGAAGAAGAAGGGATCACTGGGAGTGAATATGGAAGGGTAAGGGCAGGCACTGAGGGGCAGAAATAAATGTGCTGGAAAGAATACTGGTCAGGGAGCCAAAAGATATGAGATCAAATCCCAACTCACTTACCCCAAAGTTAGAATTCAATTCAGCAAACAGTTGTTAAGCAAATGCTTAATTAACATGCTAGATTTTCTTCTCTGTCTCCTTTTTTCTTTCCCTCTGTCTCTCTCTGTCTCTGTCTCTCTTTCTGTTTCTGTCTCTTTTCTCTCTTCCTCCCACTCTCCCTCTTTTTCTTCTTCTCTGTTTTGCTTATCTCTGTTTTTATCTTGTCAGTCTCTTCTCTGTGTCTCTCTCTGTCTCTTTTTCTCTCTTTCTGTCTCTGTCTCTGTCTCTCTCTCACACACACACACACACACCCCTATACAAAGATGAAAACTACACAGTCTCTGCCCTCAAAGAGCTTACTATCTGCTTCATTTTAAGGAAAGCATCCAGGTCAGCCAAAAACTTCTAGCCTCTCTAGGCTTCTCCACCATACCCTTCCTTCTTACCCTACTTCTATATGTTGTCTTCCCCCATTGGGATGTATGCAGGAGCATTGTCTTTGTTTCTACTTACATGAATTTGTGTTTCCAGTTCTTAGCATAACCCCTAGCAAATTCTGCTACTAAACAAATGCCTGTTGACATTACTGCCTTAAACAATTAACCTGGGGATCAGGAGACCCTAGTTCCAACTCCTCAATTTACTAGTCTGTGATCCTAAATTTGGAGCCATTTGATACTACATTGGGCATCTAGTATAACTCCTTCATTTTACAATTAGGGAAACAAAGGCTTGAAGAGAGCTGCCAACATAACCACGGTTAAATGTAAGTAATTGATCAGTCTTGTCCTTTGACATCAAATTCTGTGCTTTCCCCACTATGCTGTAGTAAAAGTCACCTCATTTCTCTGTCCTCAGTTTTTTCATCTGTAAAATGGATTGCATTAGAAAATGGATTTAACAATGACCTCTAAGGCCCTTTAAAGCTATAATCGTCCAAAGCTTCTTAAACAGTGGGTTGTAATCTCTATGTAAGACTCCTATGGGGTCTCATAGCTTAATGTGGGGATTGTGAAATTTTGATTCATTATCAATAAATGTTTGACTTGTATACCTATTTCAAAAGGGGTCACATAAAAATTTCTTGTGTGAAAAGGAGTTTTGAGTAGCCTGTAATAGTGTATGTTAAATAGATTTATTGAGCAGCTGTTAAATGCTCAGCACTGGAGCTGGGACTTTCTAATTCATTCTGACCTAAAAGGTTCTGCTCACCACTGGTAAATTCCATGCAAATCATTTGATATTTTGAGTGAACTTCTCAAAATAGGTCTGCAACACTAGCCCCTGTGATTAATATCTTCTCACTGTGCAAAGCAATCAACACAGAGATTTCATGGCAAGCTAGCCTCAAAATCTTCTCCCAGCTGGCATGACTGTTCCCCAGTTGCTGTGATCTTCCAAATCTCTCCAGTATTTAGAACAGAAAAGGGCCATGACTTGTCCAAAGTCACATAATTAAAATGTGCAGAGCTAGGATTAAACTCCAAAACCAGTATTCTCAACATACCATGAGCCTGGAGGTAAATGGGGGGCCAACAATGCTTTGATCTTCAGAATTCCAAGGCTGATTTGCACTGTTAGCCTCTCTCACCCCATCCCTACCTCCTTTTTCATAGGATTTTCCCTGGTTCTGCCTCCCCACAGCAAAACAGTTTTCTCCAGGGAATGCTGGACAGCAGGGATTCTATTCGTGTCCTGGGGGAAGGGGAGGAGGAGGAGGTCTATGGCAGGATAATGTTCCACATCAATCCTCCCACTGCTAGTCACTGAGGACAGAATTCTGAGGATCAGTTTCCCCTTGTTGCAGAGTGTGATATGGTGGAAAGGGGTCTATGAGGAGAGCTGTAGGGAGAGAGGGAGAAGCAGGGCTTTGCCCCATGGCAAAGGCTGCCTCTCCCAATCTCCCACTGCCTCTTCTTGGGCTCTATAACCCATTGCTCCAGAAAGAGAGCTCCTCCTCTGCTGGCGTGACTCGACTATACTAGGACAAACTTTCAATTCCTCAACAAAAACTGGTAGTCAAAAACTATAGGTGGCCACTATCTCTTGTGGCCTTGACTTCCTTTCTTTGGATCTTAGTTTCCTCACCTGTGAAATGAAAATACGAGATGGGTTCTAAGGAATGCTCTCTAAGCTCTAACATCCCATAATCTCTGCCATGTAACCCCAATCCTGTTTTGGAGGCGTTCACAACCCCTGAGGTTGAAAAAATAATTTCTACAAGTAAAATCCTGTACAGGTTTTATAGGTTGTTAGAGATGGGCCTCAGTGTCCTAATCTGTAAAATGAGATAATCTCTTTCACTTCTAAATTGTAAAAGAATTCCTTTCCACTTTTGTTTCTTTCTTCTTTTAATCCTTCAGCTATGTCCATCTCTTGAATCTGTCCCCTTCTGACCTCTGACACTGCTACCACCCTGGTGCTGGCCCTTTTGATCCAAAAGCTTCATTTATTGCACAACCTGGGGGTTGATCTTTTTATCTCATCTCTCCTCTTTCTATCTATTCCCCACTCAGAATTTTAATCCTGACTTTTCTACTTATTATCTTGACTGGTAACTTCCTTTCTCTGGGTCTCAGGTTTCCCTTCTGCAAAATAAGGGGATTGGACTCCATTTGTGAGGTCTCTTTCCATTCTAAATCCTTGGAAAGCTCCTTTCACGGAAAGTGATTGGAGAATATTTTTTTTTGCCTTTCTTTGTCTTCCCAGAGCTTAGCACAGTACCTGATATATAATAAATTCTTAATAAATTGCTTATTGATGACTAGATGGTTCCCTTCCAGTTCTAACGTATGGGCCTTCTGAATCATTACTGGTTTCACTCCTCCCCCCAGAATTCCCCTTTATCTATCCCTGGCCACCCTTCATAGAATCATAGATTTAAAGGACATAGAGATTGTTCACTACAAGCCTAGAGAGATCACACAGGTAGCAGTGGGTACAGGTAACAGGTCTCTGAATTACAGTCCTGTAACCCTAAAGCTGACACTCTTCGCCCTCTAGCCTCCCTTCCCCTCTTCCTTCCATCTCTTGCTCATCTTCCAGACAGTGGGTACTCGGGCCAGGCCAGATGAGCTTTAGTCCGCTGAGCCAGGACCTGTCCAAGACCAGACTACATTTCCCAGAATACCTCCAGGGTCTTGGGGTGTGGAGCGGAGAACGGAGGTGGGGCTGGGCCAGTCATACACATGGCTGTAATTTCTCGGTTTAAAAAAAAAGGAGAGAGAGACAGAGGGAGAAAGAATCAAAGCAGCCAGCGTCACATCTAGGAATAGCATCGGAGCGGGGCCAAGTTATTACAGAAGATGAGTAATCCAGTTAAGTCATTTCTCTAAACACCATTCCTTGTAAGAGAATTAAAATATCGGCTTACATCAGAAAGGGAGAGGGTTAGTTGTGAGGGCTGGGGGGCCTGGGAGACTTTCCAGAGAGAAAAAGGGAGGGGGGAGGGGCGGCACCCCTTCTCCTCCTCCCCATCCTTTTCCCTCCCCCCAAACAACTGATCCACAGAGGCTCTGTTCTGACGCAAAGGGTAAAGGGTAAACCAGCTTGTTCCAGGGAAGAGAGACAGATTCAGATTCAGTCTTTTGGTGTTTGTGAAGGGTTATGTGGATTAAAAAAAGAGCTGATGGGGGTGCCGTGGGATGGAAGCCAATGGGGTCCCTTAAGAATTAGGACCTTACATTAGAAAATGGTCTTCTAATCCATAAATGAAGAAGTGACCCACCTTTGTCATAAATAGTTATGGAGTCAGGATTTGAACCCAGGTCCCACGACTACTAATCCAGCACCTTCCCCAGTACACCATGCTGCCTGCTGGAAGAGATCAGAAAGGTCATCTGGTTTAACTCTTTATTTTATATAGGAAAATGACACCCAAGAGAATGATTTGCTTAAGAGCATGCTCTCCCAACCTCCCCTTTCTCTTTTGAGTCCAGCAGCCTCCTTCCTTGGCAGCTGAGGTGGCTCAGTGGCTAGAGTGCCTAGGAGGGAGTCAGAAAAGCTCCAGTTCAAATCTGGCCTCAGACACTTCCCTGTGTGACCTTGGGCAAGTCCCAAACCCTTTTTGCCTCAGTTTCCTCATCTGGAAAAGCCAAGACTTGTAGTTGGAGGTATCTCCACACATACCCCCCCATCCTCTCACAATTAGGGTCACTTTATTTGAGGGTAAAGATAAGGGGAGGGGAAGAGCAGGAGCAGAAGGACTTTCTCAGTCAGGAGAGTGAGGGCTGAGGGCCGACCTTTCTGGGAAGAACAGACTGGAGAACAAAACTGTTAGTGGGGCTGTCCCTGATCCCCTTCCTCCTCAGGTGCCAGCATTCTGGCTTTGTGTATGTGTGTGTGATATTCTTGGGGAGATTATAAGCTCTCTGAAATGAGGGGCTTTGGTTTCTTGTCTTTAAAGACTCATGGCTTGGGGCAGGACCTTCCAGGAACAGGGGAAGGATGGGGATGAGGGGATTTCACCTTCGGAGAGAACTTCCAGGTAAGGAAACTC
This sequence comes from Myrmecobius fasciatus, assembly GCA_023553655.1. NCBI lineage: Eukaryota > Metazoa > Chordata > Mammalia > Dasyuromorphia > Myrmecobiidae > Myrmecobius > Myrmecobius fasciatus. Next base: position 11,439 of record JAJPUD010012781.1, on the reverse strand, counting down.
TAGCTACCGATGCAGGGGTGAACCTTCTCAGAGACGGACTTCGAAAGCTGCCTAGCGCACTGAGAGGTTATGTAATCCTCTAAGCCAGGGCTTAAAATGTGTTTGTTGAATAGAAATGAACTGTATCAATGGATGGAGAAGAAAGGTCCTCCTCAGCCTTACTCAGACTCGGCCCCTCTTGGCCCAGGCCCCCTTGTCCCTGCTGGTGAAGACAGAGTGCTCTTCAAGTGTTCCAAACACCTCCCTCGGATTCCAGGGTTGAAATCCAAACAGCTGTGGGCTTCATCGGGAGTGAGTTGTCACAGCTCAGCAGCAGCTGTGCATCTTGTCTGGAAATGCAGCCCAGCTTTGGGGAAAGGGAGGAGAGGGGGAGGCCTGCACTGAATTCCTCAGCCCAGCTCCTCCCCATTGAAAAAGGTCCGGAGGAATTGCTCCAGGCCAGCCCCACGGACTGACAGAAAAGTTCATTCCCCAGAAGAAATGACTTAATTCTCGTCCTCCCCTCCCCAAAATGCCAGTCTTTTTCAGAGGGACCAAAGACTTTCTGTCTTGTACTAATAATCTACACCTTTGGGCCTGTTGGTGATGTGGGTAGAGGGCAGAGATGGGGAGACAAGCAGGGGAGCTTCTTCTCTGAAGCCTTCTAGACCCCCCCTCATACAATCCAGGATTATGGGGCTGGAAAGGTCTAATCCAAATCCTTCCCTATACAGAGGAGGAAACTGAGTTAAACCACCAGGCCTGGTGTCTGAGGCTCAGGAAGATGACTCTCATCAGGCCAGGTATTCTGAGCATGGGGCAGCCATAGGGCAGCATGGGGAAAGTCCCTGCACTTTCCCTGTCAGAGTTTTGCCAATAACATTTGGCATAATCCTTTGATTACCTAAAGGCCTCTATCTCTAAGGACCTTGGGGAAGGTACGTAAGAGCAGAAAAGCAGGGAAGAAATGAGGAATTCAGAGAAAGGTGAGAAGCCAGGAGAACTGATAATAGTCAAGAAAAGTAGAACCAAGAGAATAATGCATAAGGAGTGAAACAATGGCTCTAAAGACATTAAAATGTAACCAATTCTGAGAAATCTCCATCTTGGTTCTGGAAAATGGAAGATGGACTATAGAAAGGTAGGAATCTCTGGGCATATAGTGCTGCTAGATGTGACTGCTTGACTGCTGATATTAATTAATTTTCTTAGAGAGTTCCATAACAACTGATGTTCACCAAACACTGCATTTGCAGACAACCCAAGGAGAAGGGTGCTATTGGTTTGTTCCAAACCAACAGCACTTAAGAAGGTCTTATATTTCTACAGCTATCTTTCAACTGAATTGTATTTGATTGAAACATTAAAATGTTGACATTTTTTATAAAATGGAGGGTTCAGTGTTGGGAAGGTAATATGGAGAATTGATTTTGATATTAAAAAATCTCTTTTTTAAAAATAGCACTGGGAATTACTTGGGGTTGGGAGAGGGTGGGGAGAAGGCTTATGACTCATCCCAAGACCCTGTAATTAACCTTTTCTTTACTGGAACACTGGGCTTTTGGGGGGGGGGTATTGCTACTGATCTAGGCCTTGTTCCCCAGATGAGCACTAAGGCCTTACTAATAACAGAAGTGAAGCTTTCAGCATCAGAGATGGATGTTTTGGGGGTTGGCTCAATTTTAGGAGCACACATTCCCCTTGAAGACTTACTTTCCAAGACCTTTACTCTAGCAAGCTGAGGCTATATTGGGGGTCTCAGGGGCTCTGAGGGATGCAGCAAACATGCCTACCTACTCCTGATGAGCCCAGGAGAGCCTGGGAGGGAGCTGCCTCTTGTATGGGAGAGATGATACCCCCTCCCAGATGTCTTTTTCCTTTTCATTCTTGTTGCCTTCACACACAAGCATCCAAGCACAAACCTGTAGGTATGTACACACTTACCAGATGCACAGGATTACAGGATTAACAGCTGGAAGGGGCTTCAGGAATCATGGAGTCCAAGCCCACCCCTCTGTTTTATGCTTCCTCTCATAACGGGGAAGTGACTGGCAAGGATTCACAGTCAGTGGGGTTCATGTTACCCCACACATGTGTACCCACGAAGAAAACTAGATTAGAAATCTGAAAAAAGCCGCCTGAGGGTAGAAGCATAATAGCGCCAACCCATCTTTGAATACATGTTAAATGGGCCAATTTATAAAGAATCTGTAGAGCCACAACTTAGGCTGCCCATACCTGAGACTCTGGAGAGTCCCTCAGGCCTCAGGACTCCCTGCAGTAAAATGCATTTATGAGGTAAGGGCCCTTTCCCCCAAGTTTCTCCCACATAAGCTCCCCACTAGTGAAGCTTTCTAAGATCAGGCCAGAAGGTTCTTTGCCCTCCAAGGAGTTTCATTGTGTCAAAGCATCCCTCTCCAAATGCCTCAGCAGGTGTTTTTCAGGAATGAATGAGTCAAGGGTCAGAGAGACAAGGTGAAAGCCCACCTTAACGATGGACTGGAAGCCAGTGAGGGGCTGGATTTGGAATCAGAGGAACAGGGTTGGAATCTGGGGTTTGCCACTTTCAATTTCCATGACCCCAGGCCCAGGATTTCACCTTTTTGTGGTTTCAGGAACCTCATGAGTAAAATGAGAAAGTTGGAATCTCCCAGGTCCCTCTGAACGCTCTGTCCTATGATACTAGGGAAATATTTTTTCTGGGGATTTCTTTAAGAGAATGAAAAAGAGAAACTGAGGCTAGAGGGGAGGAGGGAAGTTTGAGGTCATTCTTCTTGACCTCTCCACAGCTTTTGGCAATGTTACTCACTCTATCCGTCTGGATTTTTTCTCCTTTCTGGATTTTTTTTTGTGATATTGCTTTCTCATGATTCATCTCCATCCCTCAGGGCCCTTTGACTGAGATCATTATCCATCTCTTGCACCCTACCTCTAGCCTAGTTCCTCTATTCTCCCTCTTTCTTTCTCTTTCTCCTCTTCCTCCCTCTCTACCCCCTCTAATCTCTGACTCTTTCTTCTCCCTCCTCATCAGGTCCCATGATTCCATGGTCACTTCTATACAGAGGATTTCAATATCTATATCTAGCCTTAACCTCTCTTTCTCTCTTCCTCTCTCTTTCTCTCTCCCTCTCTTTCTTTCCCTCTTTCTCTCTCTCTCTAATTGCCTATTGCCAATTGAATATTTCTACCTTTATATGCCCATAGGCATCTCAAGTTCAAGAGAGGACCTATTATTTTTAAGCCCAATCCGCCCATCTTCCCAACTTTCTGATTTCTATCAAGGACATCACCAGGTCTTCAGTTATCCAAGCAGAGCCAAGCTGGGCCTAGCATAGTGAATAGCACAAAGTAGACACTTGGTAAATACTTGTTAGTTGACAGATTCACCCCACATATCCTATAACTCCTCAGAGGTTCCCTTCTTCCTATTCAAACAGCCACTACCCTCATGCAGACCCTCACCACCTCTTGCTGAGATTTTTGCAGCCTCCTCCTTATTGGTCTTCCGACTTTCAATCTCTTCTGTCATTCTCCATTCTCCAAATAGCTGTCAAAGTAATATTCCTAAATTACTGAGCTAACTAGATCACATCTCTGCTCAACAGGCTGCAGTGGTTCCCTCTGGCCTATAGGGAAAAATTTTAAAATTTAAATTAAATTAAACAAAATTAAAATTCCTTTCTGACATTTAAAGCCCTTTACCACCTGATAACAGACTACCTTTTAAAATTTGTTACAAACTACTTCCTTTCACAATACGCTATGATCCAGCCAAAACCATCCATCTTGATTCTCTGAATGGGCAACCTTCCATCTCTGATTGTCTTGCCTTTCCACAGGCTGTCTGCCATGCTGGAATGTACTCCTGCTTCCATTCTGTCTCCAGAATTCCTAGTTTCCATTAAAGCACCACTTCTTAAGTGAACCCTTCCTTGATCTCTCTGGGCCCTAGAACTCGCCCCACCAAAATTACCTTGTATTTACTTTGTGTTATTTTTTATATATATTTATACACCAATATTTGCAAGGTGGCACAGTGGTTAAAGTGCCTGGCCTAGAGTCAGGAAGATGAGTCTTCCTAAGTTCAAAGCCGGCCTCAGACACGAGACAAGTCACTTAACTTTGCCTGTTTTCTCATTTGTAAAATGAGCTGGAGGAAGAAAATGGCAAACTATTCTAGTATCTTTGCCAAGAAAGCCCCAAACGGGGTCATAAAGAGTCATTCACCATTGCAAAACAGCTCAACAAAAATATTTACACATGTTGCTCTTCCCAATAGATTTCAGCTCCTTGAAGGCAAGAATTGTTTCATTTTTGTCTTTACTCCTGGTGCTTAGCACAATACTTGACCTATAGCAGGCATTTAGTCAATGCTTGTTGATTCATTTGATTGATCAAGCCAGTCAGTTTCCACTATAAACAAAAGTCAGCCCCTCATCATTTCAGAAAGGCCTCTACTTTATCCCTATTATGCATAACATTGATTCTTAGTTTTTGGTAGATACTTCTTGTCATGTTATGTAAAAGTACATTTATTCCTTTATTTATTAATATTTCTTTTTAACAGACATGGATGTTGTATTTTGTTAAAAGCTTTCTGCAATTGATACAATTATATGATTTTTATTGATCTTGTGTTATCAAGATCTAACCAGAGACCAGATACCAGAAACCAATAATATGGTCTATTATATTTATAATTTTCCAAATGTTGAATCAATTCTATGCTCAAGTCATAAATTGAATCTGTTCATAGTGGATGATATTTTTTAAATGTTTGATATAGCCTCTTTGCTAATATTTTATTTAAAATTTTGTAATGTTTATTAAGAACATTTGCCTACAGTTTTGTTTCTCTGTTCTGACCCTATCCCAGCTTAGATATAAAGACTGTATTTGTATGAGAGAAGGAATTTTGTAAGGTCTCTTCTTATCTATGCAAAGTTTATATAATATTGGAATAACTGTTCTTTGAATGATTGATGGGATTTTTGTGTAAATCTGCCTTGCCCTGGAGTTTTATATGGGAGGAGCTCATTTGAGGTTTCTTCCATTTATTTTTCTGAGATTGCTCCTACTTGTTGTTGAGTTGTTTAAGACTCTTCATAACCCCATTTGGGGGGTTTTCTTGGCAAAGCTAATGGAGTGGTTTTCCTTCTCTAGCTCATTTTTTACAGATGAGGAACTGAGGATTAAGTGACTTTCTCAGGGTCACACAGCTAGGCAGGATTTGAACTTATGAAGATGAGGTCCAAGCCTGATTATAAGCCCGGAGTTCCATCCACTGTGCCCCCTACCTGCCCAGATGGACCCTGCTCATTTTTTTGCTGATCTATCTTTCCAGATAGTACAGAGCTTCCAAGCCCTTTTTTTTCCCTGAAAATTCAACCTGATTCAGCAAGTATTTATTTAGTTTGTTAATTTACAAGGCATTGTGCTAAGTGCTGCCTGTAGCTTCAAATTGTCTGCTTGCCAGATCAGTACTTCATACAGAAAATGCAGATCTTCCTAGAGACCTGACTTCCTTTCTAGCATGGTAGTTACCTGCAGTTTTATTCTTCCCTCACTTTGGGAATTTATCCATCAATCAATTTTACAGAACTGAGTGTATTTGAGAAACCTCCAAGCCTTCCATTTCTAGACCTTCTTCTACCTTTACCCCAAATGCATTAGAAGATGGGGTCAGCGTGGGAAAGAGAAGACTGCAGTCTCCTCTCTCCTGCAAATCATCAAAATTTGTGGTCTGAATTCTGCTATCCTAACAGGGGTTCAAGTAGGGCCTTGTAGTCCCATATTCAGAATGACCCCGCCAGGGTCACTCTATAGACTAAATATGGGGCTGAATTTGTGCAAGGTGAAAGCAGCATCACTGGGAGCTACTGGTGTTACTTGACTGAGTTTCCAAGTAAAATTTACATGAGAGTAAAAATTTTGGACCCTTCCTGTACTTCTTACCTGGTTTCATGAACAAATGGAGATGCTTAGCTGGAGAAGAGAAGGCCTAGGCAACACAAATATTAGAAAGACTATCGCATGGAAGAAGGATTGGATTTGTTCTGTATAGTCCCAAGAGAGAGGATACGACCCAATGGCTGAAGGCTAATTCTAGCTCAATATAAGGAAGGATATGTTAACAATTAGAATTACCCAACCATGGAATGGTATATTTGGGGAAGGAGTGAACATTCCTTTATTGAAAATATTCAAGCATAGTTTGGAGGTTGTGGAAGAATTTTTTTGCATCAAGATTGGGAATTGGGAAAGATGGCTTTTAAGGATAGTTTCAGCTCTATGCAGGGTTACTGGTTCAGTTCTCTGGTACAACAGTTGGGTTCTCACCTAGATTTCAGCTTAATGTGGTGGTGAATATTTACAAATCACAGCAATGGGCCCAGTCCTCAAGGAGCTCACAGAAATTTAAACCGTGGCTTTGATTTAACTCTAAGACCCGCTGAATGATCTGTAGAGTCCTTCCCAACTCTTATCAGTGTCCTAGCTCACAGTTTTGGTCCTTTGGGAAAGCAGAGTGACTACCCTCACATCAATTTTGTAATTCACGTCAAAAAAAACCCGAAGTCATTAAGAAAAAAATCGGCTGTTGGGGAAGGGGAGAAGGGAAATAATTTCTCTAAATTTCAACCCAATGGAGCAACAATGCTCCAGTTCCTTCTTCACTCAAGGTATAGCTTTGCTTCTGATATGTGAATTCAGGTGGGCAGTATATACTTGGGGAAAGTACCTGGAGCTAGGAACCAAGAGACCTGGGTTGTAATCTGTTCAGCTAGCTCTGTGATCTTAAATAAGTTGCTTCATCTCTCTGGGCCCCTCAGCTTTCTCATTTGTAAACTAAAGAGGTTAGACTAAATAACCTCTAAGATCCTTTTTAGTTCTAGGATTTTATGAATCTTAGTCAAACTTCAGCAACTACCTGCTCGCTTCAGACAAGACACACAAATTGTGAGATGGGAGACCAGCTCCTCTCCAGCCTTGGAAGGTCCCCACCAGTCAATCTATTAACTCTTTCCATACACATGTGAATTTTAATGACTTTTGGGGCAGATTCTTTTTATAAACAAGGGCTATATGAAACCCCTAATTTTCTGGTAAAGGTTTTGAAATAGCTTAAAATTCCCCCCCATCCCCCCTGGTGAGTCAGCTCTCACTCAGGGGCAAGAGTAATAAGCAGAACTGGAGAGTGGGCGGTTGTAAGAGAAATTCTGCAAAATAGCAAGCTGGGCAAAGGCTCAAGGGGCCCTGGGGATTTGAAATTAAAGTTTGAAAATATTAGCCTGCCTTAAAGTAAAACTGGGGGCTGAAAGGCCCTGGAGGATCGGGGGCAGGATGGCAGAAGGTGACCCATAAGGCCTGACGTCAGGAATAGGGGAATGCGAATTTGCTGTCCAGTAATAGAAGTTAAAAAGGCATCTATAGTGCTTTAAAATTCACCAAACACTTGATGAAAATTGTCCCATTTGAACGTTACAGCAACTCTCTGAGGTGTACCCTACACCTGTTATTACTCTTCCTGTTTTACAGATGACCAGTCTAACATTCACAACAGTTTAAGTAATTTGCCCAAGATCACATAGCTAGTAAGTGTCAGGGGAAGGATTTGAATCTGGGTCTCTCAGACTTAAAATCTAACATTCCCTCCACTCTACTATTCCCTTTCACTGGAATTATATAAAGCAGAAGCTGTCCAGGATGCTAGAAGAAGGGAGCCTCTTGGGGCCCTTATTGTAGTGGGCTGTGATGCTCATTTGAGGAGTGGGAGTGATGAGCCAGGGAAAGAAGTCTCTGAGGGGTTTCTGGACTTCACATATGGTCAATGAAACTATCTAGATGCCCAGTAGAGATGGGCATCAACTGGGCTTTGAAGGGGGCACAAAGGATGATCCTTCTACAATTCACCTTCTACATACCTTTGCCCAACATCAACTCATCCTTCGAGCCCGTGGTCAGGCTCAGACTGGGCAGCTGGAAGGAACAGGTGGTTTATCCTTCAACATCTGAGCCTGAAGATATAGGAAGGAATGTAAATTTGAAAAGGTTCTCCCAAGTTGTTCTGTGATCTCTCTCCAAAGCCACTCATTCCTTCACAAAGAGGAACAACTAATAGCCGAAGAAATGAAAGGAGGAGGATTGAAAATGATGGAGGAAAACCAAGGTGGGGGTGGGTGCAGTTGGGAAAGAAAGAAAACATGAGGAAAGCAAGAAAATATCTCAAGAGAGAATAAGAAAGGGAAATAAAGCAGGCTGAGAGGACCAGGAGGGACAGAATTGGGAAGTGGGCAAAAACATACAGCGTGATAGAGGAAGGAGCAGAGTAAATGGAGTGGGGGGAAAAGGCCCCTAAAATGTCCTGGGAGTCACTGAAATTTCAATGTCAAAGACTCTGAATGACTGGCTGGGAGTTTCAGTGGTTAGATTAACCCTTTCATTACAGGAAGGCGCTTTCCACCCCCAGCTTCAGTAGACTCAAATAGGGAAGTTGGCTCAGAGCAAGAGAATAATTCGGTTAGCCAAGGGCCTCCAATATCTATCCAGAGCCCAAATTATTACTAGTCACTGAGCATATTCATTTGAAGTATACTGAGTCCCCTGGGGCTTTGCTCAAAACACCCAGTTCTCTGCAGAGCCTCCTATCTTGGGTCTCATGCCCCTCCCTTCCTTGGCAGACATCAGTAAGATCTTTCTGGGAGATGAGTTGGAGTGTCTGAAGGATCATAGAAGGAGAGTTGGGGAGAACTGCAGAAGCCATCCAGTCCAATCTCCTCGTTTACAGATGGGGAAACTGAGGCCCAGGAGGCTGTATCTTGTCCAAGGTCACACAAGTGACCTTGGGAGCTTTGGGGAGCTGAATTTGGACCCAGGTCCTTTTGACTCCAGAGGCAGCACTCATTCTAGATTGTATTCAGTGGTCTCTTCCCGGCTCTTCTCCACAAATATTTCTATGTAACTTCTCTAGGGAAGTCCCTTTCCTTTGGAGAGCTCTATGTCCTAGCCTTTAATGGGGATTTGTTTCCCTAGAGAAAGCTCCCTAAGCTGTGACATCTTCGGTCTTCTTGGGGTAAGTTTTCAAATAATGGAAGACCTACTAGAGGTCAGAGGAAGGCCTCCTTCCTGCTATTCAGTGTCTCTCTGAGTCTTCAGTACCCCCAGGGTTCTGGATGCTGTGACAAGGGAAGTCTACTCTGTCCTAGGCCCCTGTCTGTACAGAGAAGGAGACTTATTCTGCCCTGAATCAGTCTTACAGACTCTCAGGAGGGCAGAGAGATGGGTTAGAAAGTGGTGAATTTTGTTAACCCTTCCCTGACCAATGGCTATCCCCCATAAGTTAATAGAGAAATACCCTTGGGGAACATTTTTTTTTTTTTGCTTTCCTCCATCAACACTTAGCCTTTCTATATCCAGAAAAATGCCCGTGTTTTCCTCTCTCTTTTGTTTCCTGACTTTAAACCAATTCCCAATTCTCTGTTAAGTCAAAATATATCTATATTCGTGTTAAAGGTTTTGACTCCACTTTATCAGAAGATTTTGGCAAGTTTTCAGGAAATAAATTACATCTCTTGGTTTCCTTTTGTTCTGTTATTGTTGTTATTGCTTTACATCATTCCAAATAGCTCTTGTAGATTGGTGAAGCATCATTTCTTATTACACAAACCAATTTGAAAAGACCCTGGACCTCTGGTCTCCGAGGGTCTCAGATAGACTAAAGTCGTTTACACAATATTCTAGAATTCATTGACTTTAGCCTTTCTCCACATTGGTGCAGGCTTGCACTGGTCACTTAAGTTCCTTATTTATAACTCTTTACACCTATGAAATGACAGATCTGGTCCCAATAAACAAAATTCTAAGTCCGACTTAGCTTAGCCCTGGTCTAGATGGTCACCAGTTCCCTCTTACGGGAGCCCTGGGATGTGCTTTTCATGGACTGCATCTCACCCAGCCAATAGAGACACGTAATCATATACATGGCTAACTACTGCCAACAAATCATGACCAAAAGGAGACAGATAGAGGGAATAAGACTCCCAGGCAGAGGGAGTAAGAAAAGGCATTCCTGGCTCAGTGAACTCTTGGGCATGTTCTGCCATCCTCCAGAATCGGCTGATTCCTTGCCTGGGAGGATTTTTTGGTGGAAGGACGAGTAATGCACCCCAGTCATAGGAGAGGTGACCTCCCTCATCCTCTCTTCCCTCCTGGCCTCTGCTCTTTCCTGGGAAAGGAGACCTTGAAGGAGAAGAGCTATTTCTGACCCAGGGACAGGTGTGCGATGTAGGGGCTCATCTGCCCCAACTGGGCAATGCACACCTGCCTCCTGCAGGTCCAGTGGCCTCCACCCCAGCCCTCTTCCTCAGCACAAAATCTGCACCATTAGCAAGACTGCCATTAACCCCACAGGAAGCACATGAATTCTTCCAGCAGGCTCAAGCAGCTTCAAATCCTAGAAATAATAGCTGACATTTATCCGGCATTTCATTGTTTACAAATACTTTTATGAACATTATCTCATTTGAACCTCACAACAACCCTGTGAAGTAGGCACTATTATTGTTCCAGACCTGTGGTTTCCTGGGGGCGGAAGTCCCAGTGGGGAAACTCCCTTCACTCATGCTGATCATCAACTCAACTGTAATTTAACACCTTGGAGAGTTACTATGGCTCTGACAAGATAATCAATGTGTCCATGATCATACAGGTAGCATTTAAAGGCAAATATTAATACAGGTCTTCCTGCCTTCCTGACCATCTCTCTCTGTGTCCCTGTCTTTTTCTCTCTTTTTTTGTCTCTTTCCCTTTGTGTCTCTCCTTTTTTTCTCTGTCTCTCTTTCTCTTTTTCTCTCTGTCTCTCATCTCTGTCTCTCTTTTTTTCTCTCTCTCTCTCATCTCTGTCTCTCTCTTTTTCTCTCTGTCTCATTTCCCTCAAAATAGGCACTGTGGCTATCATTGTTCTCATTCTACAGATGGGGAAAATCAGACATCAGAGATTAGAAGTCTTGCCCATGGTCACACAGTTATAAATAATTGTTAGAGGAAGGATTTGAATTTGGATCTTCCTTGACTTTAAGTCTATTCCCTTTCCCCATGTACCCACATATACAAACATAAAACATTCCCCAAAGACCTATTACTGTTTTAAGCCTTAATAGCTACCAATACACTTTAAAAAAGCTTGCCAAGAGCTTATGATGGCACCAGGACTTTTGGGATAGGGCCATGCAAGGCCACCTGTGCCCCAGAAGACCTGGGCCCAGGAAGACACGTACATTTCCATGCCATGTACATGCATGTCCCCGTGTGTGCACACAGAACTGCCACTCCTCCGTTCTATTCTTGTCTCAATGTGTGGGAGCATCTTTTGGGTGCCCTTCCTTTTTGTTTAGAAATCATTCTTTCAGATTAACTCTAACCCCATGAAAGGGGAAGTGGTAAACAAACCAAAAAAAAAAAAAA
>JAJPUD010012780.1:1001-47637 GCA_023553655.1 Myrmecobius fasciatus | reverse complement strand
AAAGAGCAAATCATAGACACAATCAATAATTTCATCCAGGAGAATGACAATAAGGAGACAACATACCAAAATTTGTGGGATACGGCCAAAGCTGTTATAAGGGGTAATTTTATATCTCTAGATGCTTACTTGCATAAAATAGAGAAAGAAAAGATCAATGAATTGGGCTTATTATTAAAAAAAACTAGAAAAAGAACAAATTAAAAACCCTCAATTAAATACCAAATTGGAAATTCTAAAAGTAAAAGAAGAAATTAATAAAATCGAAAACAAGAAAACTATTGAGTTAATAAATAAAACTAAGAGTTGGTTCTATGAAAAAACCAACAAAATAGATAAGCCTTTAGTTAATTTGATAAGAAAAAGGAGAGAGGAAAATCAAATTGTTAGTCTCAAGAGTGATAAGGGAGAACTTTCCTCCAATGAAGAGGAAATTAGAGCAATAATTAGGAGTTACTTTGCCCAACTTTATGCCAGTAATTTTGATAATCTAAATGAAATGGAGGAATATCTACAAAAATATAGATTGCCCAGGTTAACAGAAGAGGATATAAATTATTTAAATAGCCCCATATCAGAAAAAGAAATAGAACAAGCCATTAACCAACTCCCTAAGAAAAAATCTCCAGGGCCAGATGGATTTACATGTGAATTCTACCAAACATTCAAAGAACAATTGATTCCAATACTACACAAACTATTTGAGAAAATAGGGACAGAAGGTATACTGCCAGAATCCTTCTATGAGACCGATATGGTGCTGATAGCTAAACCTGGTAGGGTAAAAACTGAGAAAGAAAACTATAGACCAATTTCCCTAATGAATATTGATGCAAAAATTTTAAATAAGATATTAGCAATGAGATTACAGAAAGTCATCCCCAGGATAGTACACTATGACCAAGTAGGATTTATACCAGGGATGCAGGGCTGGTTCAATATTAGGAAAACTATCAGCATAATTAATTATATTAATAACCAAATTAACAAAAACCATATGATTATCTCAATAGATGCAGAAAAAGCATTTGATAAAATCCAACACCCTTTCCTATTAAAAACACTAGAGAGTATAGGAATAAATGAGCTTTTCCTTAAAATGATCAGCAGCATCTATTTAAAACCATCAGCAAGCATCATATGTAATGGAGACAAACTAAAACCATTCCCCATAAGATCAGGAGTGAAACAAGGCTGCCCACTGTCACCATTACTATTTAATATTGTATTAGAAATGTTAGCTTTAGCAATAAGAGAAGAAAAAGAGATAAAAGGAATCAGAGTAGGTAATGAAGAAACCAAATTATCACTCTTTGCAGATGACATGATGGTATACTTAGAGAACCCTAGAGACTCAACTAAAAAACTACTAGAAACAATTCACAACTTTAGCAAAGTTGCAGGATTCAAAATTAATCCACATAAATCATCAGCATTTTTATATATAACCAACAAAGTTCAGCAGCAGGAGATACAAAAAGAAATTCCATTCCAAATAGCAGATGATAGGATAAAATATTTGGGAATCTATCTGCCAAGGAAAAGTCAGAAACTATACGAACTAAATTACAAAACACTTTCCACACAAATAAAATCAGACCTAATCAATTGGAAAAATATTAAGTGCTCATGGGTAGGCAGAGCGAACATAATAAAAATGACAATACTACCCAAACTAATCTACTTATTTAGTGCCATACCAATCAAACTCCCAAGAAATTATTTTACAGATCTAGAAAAAATAGTAGCAAAGTTCATTTGGAAGAACAAAAGGTCAAGGATTTCAAGGGGATTAATGAAAAAAAAGGCAGATGAAGGTGGCCTTGCTGTACCAGATCTAAAACTATATTATAAAGCAGCGGTCATCAAAACCGTTTGGTACTGGCTAAGAAATAGAGCAATCGATCAGTGGCACAGGATAGGTTATCAGGACAACCTAGGCAATAACCTTAACAATCTAGTGTTCGATAAACCCAAAGACCCCAGCTTTTGGGATAAATACTCACTATTTGGCAAAAACTGCTGGGAAAATTGGAAACTAGTGTGGAAGAAATTAGGGCTTGACCCATACCTAACACCACATACCAAGATAAGATCTAAATGGGTTCATGATCTAGATATAAAGAGGGACTTTGTAAGCAAGTTAGAGGAACGTAATATAATTTATCTCTCAGACCTGTGGAGAGGGAATAAATTTATGTCCAAAGAAGACCTGGAACTCCTAATTGAACACCAGATGGATAATTTTGATTATTTTAAGTTAAAAAGTTTCTGTACAAACAAAACAAATGCAGACAAGATTAGGAGGGAAGCATCAAATTGGGAAATCATCTTTACATTTAATGGTTCTGATAAAGGCCTCATTTCTAAAATTTATAGAGAATTGTCTCATATATATAAGAATTCAAGCCACTCTTCAATAGATAAGTGGTCAAGGGATATGAACAGACAATTTTCAGATGATGAAATTAAAACCATCTCTAGTCATATGAAAAGTTGCTCCAAATCACTATTGATCAGAGAAATGCAAATTAAGACAACTCTGAGATACCACTACACACCTGTCAGATTGGCTAAAATGACAGGAAAAGATAACGATGAATGTTGGAGGGGATGTGGGAAAACTGGGACACTGATACATTGTTGGTGGAACTGTGAACGGATCCAACCATTCTGGAGAGCAACTTGGAACTATGCCCAAAAAGTTGTCAAACTGTGCATACCCTTTGACCCAGCAGTGTTTCTACTGGGCCTATATCCCAAAGAGATCTTAGAGGAGGGAAAGGGCCCCACATGTGCAAGAATGTTTGTGGCGGCCCTTTTTGTGGTGGCTAGAAACTGGAAACTGAAGGGATGCCCATCAATTGGAGAGTGGCTGAATAAATTATGGTATATGAATGTTATGGAATATTATTGCTCTGTAAGAAATGACCAGCAGGATGATTTCAGAGAGGCCTGGAGGGACTTGCATGAACTGATGCTGAGTGAAACGAGCAGAACCAGGAGATCATCATACACAGCAACAACAGTATTACATGATGATCAATTCTGATGGACATGGTTCTCTGCAACGAAGAATTGTCTCAAACCAGTTCCAGTTGTTCACTGAAGAACACCATATACACCCAGAGAGAGGGAAATGAAATATGGACTACAACATAACATTTTCATGATCTCTACTGACATTTGTTTGCATTGTGTTGCCTTTCTCTGATTCTTTTTTTTTTTTCTTGTAGATAGGATTTTTCTTGCATAACTTCTCAAGCATTTCAACATTATTAGCATGTAGTGGACTTCCTGCCATCTAGGGGAGGGGAGGGGACTGGGGGTAAAATTTGTAATGTAAAGCTTTGTAAAGATCAATGTTGGGGAACTACCCATACATATGTTATACAAATAAAAAGCTTTAACAAAAAAAAAATAAAATAAAATAAAAAAACAAAAAAAAACAAAAAAAACAAAAAAAACAAAAAAAAAAAAAAGAAAGATAGGTTGCTTCCTCATTGTGAAGAGCTTTAAATGTCAAACAGTAGAGTCTGTATTAAATCCTAGAGGTAATAGGGAGTCATTATATTTAATAGAGCAGAAGAAAGTCACTAACAGGTTAGACCTATGTTTTAGGAACACCACTGTGAAAGTTGTGTAATATTATGCTTTTCTTTAGGTTTGAGCAAGGAGTACAATTTAAAACTAACATACACACAAACACATACACACCCTTTTCTTTCTCCCCCCCCCCAACGTCCTAACCATAATTCCAGAGGACTCTCCAGCATTTGTCTAGTCTCCTATAAAGTAACTTATGTCTCTATTCAAAGTGAATTATTGGCTGTTGTGTGTGAGTTGACAGGAGGTAGAACAGTAGTTAGCCATTGTGTATGTCTTCCTAGCATTCTTCATGGAGATTAGCCAATATTATTTCATGATCTGGTCACAAGTAAAAGCCCTGGGGTGGGTAATCCCTTTGCTTTTTCTTCTGGGTAAAAGTCTAAAGCCAAGTGGGAATGTTTCATATTCGTTATTATATTTTATCACTTGAAATAAGATCATGGGCAGAGAATCAATTAGTTCCTGGCACTGCCACATAATGGGCAATGGAAAGAAAGGGAGAAATAAAAGTTTGTGGCTTCTTTGGAGATTTCAAAGACTTCAGAGACATTCTCTCATTTATTCCCTTATCCATTCCTCTGCCCCATTTTCCTACCCTTTAAGAGTGTTAGCTGTATTTTGCTGATGGTAAAACTGAGATACAAAAAAAAGTCAGGGCACAATCTAGAAAAGGGGGTCAGGAAGAACATTAGTAAATGAATTCTCTTTTCATTAGATCAATTCAGTTGTCTGGAGAGGAGAGGGCTGCACAAATTTGTAAAAACTACAGGATGTTAATGAATTCATTTAATTAAACAACAGGATGATAATTCAAGAGATAAAAATATTTTCTTACCTTAACAACTGAGAAGGGAGGAGAGTAAGACACGGAGTGGAGTTGGGCTACATGGATCCGAAGTTCTGGTCATGCCCCTGCTGATGTATTTGGCACATGGACTGTCCTTTTACTATCAGGAGAGCCTCCGGGTTTATGGTTAATATAGAATAATTAGTTATGATTTTTGGCTTAGTCAGTCAGCATTTGCTAAGTGTTTACTATGTGTCAGGTACGATGCTGGGAAGACAATGAAAGGAAACAGTAATTCCTATGTTTGAAGAGCTGACATTCTCATGGGTGAGGCGTTGGCAAATAATTGAGCTCATACAAAATAACATGTACCTAGTACAGAATATGAAAACATCAGCTATCATCATTGTATTTGTTCTCATCTTCATCACTGCATAGGATTCATGCATGGTATGGATAAGAACATAAAACAGCAATAAAAGCCTTCAATTTGCAATTATAGCAAAAGTACTCTATTCAGCCAGATAGCTAAGTGAGGCAGTGGCTAGAGTTCTGAGAGAAGGACTTGATTCAAATCCAACCCCTGATACTTACTTGCTGTATGACCCTAGGCAAGTCACTTAATACTGCCTGCCTCAGTTTCCTCATCTGTAAAATGAGCTAGAGAAGGAATGACGGTATCTTTGAAAGTAATTCCATGTGGGCTAGTGAAGAGTCAAACATGACTGAAAGAACTGAACAAAAATCTAGTCCAATCCACACATGAGCTTGAGTCCTATCTATAACATCCTTAAGAGAGAGTGATCTAAATAAAGGCAAATCAAGGAAAAAGCAATTGTTCAAGACTTACCAGGTGTCAAGCACTGGGAATAAAAATGAAAACAGCAACAATAAAAGGATGTTAGTCCAAGTTATCAAGGATCTTATGTTCTAATGATGGAAGATGACATTAAATAACAAAATTAACAACCTTCAAGAGAGGAAGGGTAGTTGCAGGGCAGGGAGAGAGGAAGGAAGGAGGATATTTGAATTTTATCATGGTGAAGAGAGAAGTTGGGAGAGTTTGGAATGGAGTTAGAAAGGAATAAAGATGTGGCTGTTCCTGGAATTTTACTTAAAATGGAGGTTTTGTGAGCAACTGAGAAATCAGTGGAAGAAACCTGAGGGGTGAAGTGACCTTCCAAGGTAAGAAGACCTCTAGATGTTTGTAGAGAGGATGTTTGTAAAGTCTTGCATGGATCCCAAAGAGGAATGAAATCTTTGCTTGGAGATTGATACTGAAAAGGGACTCTCTACTTTCCTAGGCAGAAAATGAGAAGCAGGATGTCACCAGATTGAGTTCACCAAAGCTGTGTGGTTCTATAAAGCACGTTTCTATTTCTAGTGGTAGAATTTTCATCCTACAGAAGTGACTGGGGCAATTACTGACTGAACAGATCCAAAGGAAAGGGAAACCATCTGTATCTTTTTAGAGTATTGTTTAAATATGGGGAAATGAGACTTAATGTAGCCAAGACCTGAGAAGACAGTGTATGGCTGTTGGTTTTCCCCCAAGATCTTTTCACACTGGAAAATGCCAATAAAATCTTTGCTTAAAACACACACACACACACACACACACACACACACACACACACAATTCAGCATGTGGTGAAGCCAAGATGGAAAAAAAAATAATTACAAAGATTTTACTCATGCCTCAGAGGAAAACTGAGTAAGTAAAAATTCCTTATTTAAGACCTTCAGAGATAATTTAGGTCCTTCATTTAAAAAAAGAAATGAATGCAACTGAGAAAGCTCAGAAGCATCCTTTCATGCATATGTAATTCTTCATTGTGAAGACTGGTTTTTCTCCTGAAGATACGTGAAATGCTTCCCTGAGCATCTATGATTTTCATTCACTTCCTCTCTCTGGACTTCAGTTACTTCCTCTGGAAAAATAATGGGATGGTCAGGATGATTTCAAAGCTGCTTATCCATAATATCAAGGCTTCTTTTAGCTCTTAATTTTAAGGTCTTATAGTCATATAATCAATGGTTTGTTTCTCTCAAAGTATACCATCTCACCAATTAGCAGTTAGAATATAGTCATTGTAACAATCATAAAGGAAGGGGGAGGAATGGATAAAATGCTGATCTTGGAACCAGGAAGACTTAGGTTAGATTCTGGTCTTAGACACTTAATGGCAATGTGCAAGTTACTTAACATATATAATACTTTAGTGCCTAGAATATGGAAGAACTGAGTTTAAATGTGGTCACAAATACTAGCTATGGTATGCTAGGAAAGTCATTTATCCTATTTGTCTAATCCACTAAAATAGGAAATGGCAAGCCACTCCAATATTTTTGCCAAAATAACATTATACATGATCACAAAGAGTAAGATATGACTAAACCTTTGATCAACAAAGCTAGTACTTCAAAAGTGTCTAAGTCACAAATGAGATAAGAATCTGCTTTAGTTGAGTGAATTTCCCCAGAGGAGATGAGCGCCCCATGCATGGAATGTACTTATTCTTCTCCTCTACCCTTCTTTCCTAGTTTCTTTCAAAGCTTAGATGAATTAACACATACTATTGTTGTTCAATCATGTCAGACTCTTCGTGACCCAATTCAGATTTTTCTTGATAAAAGATATTAGAAACAGCAGAGAGAGAGGAAGACAGAGAGACAAAGAGATACACACAGGCAGAAAGAGAGAAACAGAGACAGAAAGGGGGAGGGGAGAGAGAGAGAGAGAGACAGAGAGAGAGAGAGACAGAGAGAGAGAGAGACAGAGAGAGAGAAACAGAGAAAGACAGAAAGAGAGACCTTTACATATATATGTCAATATAAATAGATAGGCAGCTCTGTTAAGGAAAATAAAATGCAAGTATGCTGAATCTGAACTTAAAGAAACTGGATTCAAATCCCTCCTCTGCCACTAACAATCTGTAAAATGAAGGTATTAAAGGAAATGTTCTCTAAGATCTCCTTTTAACTCTTAATCTAAAGCCCTGTGACCTTCTGCATGGATATGTTATCTCACTTGATGAAATAAAATTTCCTACTACTTCATTTTTGTCATCATATCTGTAAACTCTAGCAGTTGTGACACTTAAAAAGGAGGTGCTTAATAAATATCTATTGGTTAACTGATTAAATCACTGCTGAAACACCAGATTCTTCACATGTTCCTAAAGAAATGATAATAAGTCCTATTTCAAAAATGTTTTGAGAATTATAAAGTTCTCTCCTTATAATGATTCTGTGAGAAAAAATAATTCAATTATATAATTCCTAGTTTCCAGATGAGACTTCAAGAGATGAAATGACTTACCTAGTGTTATTTCAGTCAGTCAATCAATAATTTATAGGTTAGGTATTAAAGTGGTTAGTGTTTGATCTAGAGTCAGGAAGATCTTAGCTCAAATACAACCACAGACATTTGTGGCTGTGTGACTCTGGGCAGGTCACTTAATTCTGTTTGCTTCAGTTTCCTTATCTATAAAATAAGCTGGAAAGGGAAAGGATGAATCTTTTCAGTATGTTTAAAAGGACTAAATAACAACAAAGCTCCTATTGTGTGCCAAGTACCCTGCTAAGTACTGGTTAGCTGAACTGGTTGTGCCAGAAGTAGGCCTCTAGAATTACCCAACTCTGCAAATTCCAAGGTCAATGTTCTTTCCATAGACTTCTCTGGCTGGTAAGAAAGAGAAGGGAAATATCACTTGCATCTGTTTGGGCCCAAAGTATGTTATTATTTTGATTGTCCTTGGCAGACAGAGAAGACTACAGTGAGCTTCTCTTTCCATCATAGCCCTAAATCAATGACATATAAAATCATCAGGTTTCCTCCCCCTTCCCTTAGAATAATGAATTACTGAGTTTATCCTGTTGAAATTTGAATATTAACTCCAAAGGGAAGGGCTATAAAATGGCATCCCCAGGGAGTGTTGAAATGGTCTGCTTTATAGTATTTCACTTTGGCATTTGCTAGAGTGAAATATAGAGGAGGTACTCAGTGCTTATTGTATCTTGGCACAAATGCCAACTGAAGCTTCTGGATTCTAACCCTTCCCAGCCCACTCCCATCTGGCACACTTTATCATCATTATTATTATCATTGTTATTAATAATCACATTTTTTCAATTTTTAAGGCCTACAAAGCAATTTCTTCATGACAAGCCTAGGTAATACAATTCCTATTAGTCCATGTCTGACTCAGAAAAGTCACCTCACCTCACATTCAGTTTCTTCATTTCTAAAAGGTGATAATGAGACCTACATTACCTACTTTTTTGGGTTATTATGAGAAAGGAAGTGATTATGGATTCATGATTTCATTTATGTATAAAACTCCCAGATTAGAAAGTTCTTCCACCAATGCAGATAGCAATTTATCATCTTGGAAAGTTATCCAGGTCACTAAGAAATTAAGTGACTTCATATAGTTAGTATGTCAGAAGGAAGATTTAAATGCATGTTTTTTGACTCCTAAGTTTTCTATCCATTCCTTCACTTTTTTCGTTGCAAATAAAAGACATTGTAAAATATGAAATGTATGCTGATAAGTTGGTGGTAGTGATGACAATAATGGTGAAACTCTCATTGTCTGATTGAGTAAACTTATCCTCCCCCAAAAAATTAATATTTCTCTGCTTGTGATCATTTAACGCAAAATAAACCTATATATTTTGATATCAAACTCCTTGATTTGCACATTATGATCATGAGAATGATGACAACTAGTTGAAGGCAGATTTGTGATATGGGCTCATAATGTCATTGGTAGCTCTTTCTCCCCTTAGTGGTTGGCACAGGAGATTGTGGTGGGATAATGCTGTTGTTATTATTGACTGACAGGATTAGTTGGTTTTCTTTTATATCATAAAATGTTATTTACAAAGTTTCTGTCAATAAGCTATTTCAAAGGTGTAAAATTAGAAATAATTTTAGTGGATTATTTAACTCAACTCTTTTTTCCCCTGAGGCAATTGGGGTTAAGTGACTTGTCTAGGGTCACACAACTAGGAAATATTAAGTGTTTGAGACCAGATTTGAACTCAGGTCCTCCTGACTTCAGGACTGATGTTCTATCCACTGTGCTATCTAGCTGATACTAACTCAACTCTCTTATTTTAAAAAATGAGTTAACTGAGGCTCAGGGAAGGTATGTGATTTACAGAAGATCATACAGGTCGATAACTAACAAAGCTATAATTCCAGCCCTGATTCTCTAGCTCTTAGTCTAAGGCCCCTTGACTCCCTTGGGTTGACTTCTCTCCAGTGCATGACTCTGAAATGTGGAGCTAAGTCTGTATAAAACTTGCTGATACTGACATGTCTTTGTCCAGACATAGTGACAGGGAAGGTGCCTGTTGGCAGACTCACAACAATATATATGGGACCTTTGAACTCCATCACACCAAGAATCAGAGGAGGAAGGAAAGAAGTGACAAATATTTATGCAACACTTGTCCTGCCTTTCCACACTTAAAGAGTTGAGGGTTAAGTATACTTATTAGGGGAAAAGATGCCGCTCTCAAGAAGGAAAAGAATGTGTGCTCTTAAAAGACAGTTCTTTAAGGAGTGTCAAACAGCAAGGCAATCTACTCCCTGAAGCTGGGTAATGACTTCAGATTTCTACCTACATCTGTGTCAGCTTAATTATAAAACACATTGTATAAATCATAGACAATAAAGGAGTGCTCTCTGTGTGTGTGCGTGTGTGTGTGTATAATTTTTAAACATTCAATGTGCAGATTTTGCATCCAGGAGGATTAATCAAACTGTCAGGCCCAAGACCAAAAATCTGCCTTGTACACACCGTGGTATGTCATGGTAGCTTAGCAACCAGAGCTGAAGAGGTTAAAGTGGAAACTACTGTCATTTCCTGATATTTTAAAATTTCTACTGTGCACCTCCCCCAAACTCTAACATCCCCCTGTGTGTGCACTATGTGGATCAAATCTTTTGTATGCCTTAATGATCATATGTGCGATCATTTCTATTTTGGGAGGATAAAGTGAATGTTGAAGTTTGTAGCATCTGTGGGTCTGCATGGGTATTTTGAAGTGAGATTTGTTCCCAGCTGGATACACATTCTCTCATCATTATCATTGCTGTCATCAGCACAGATTCACAGAGCACCTACTATGTCCATTTCATAATGAAAAGGGTACATGATGGGGAACCGAGAGCCCTGACTTCTATTCCTATCTCTCTTGCTAACAAGCTGATTATCATTTCTCTCTAATTGCTAGTACTGATAGAATAGTTTAAGGTTTATAAGGCACTTTACAAATATTGATTTATTTGATCCTCAAAACAACACTGAGATGGAGCTGCTATAATTATTCTCATTTTACAGATGAAATGACTGAGGCAGATAGAAGTGTCTGAGGCTAGATTTAAATGGTGCTAAAATATAACCATTGTTATACCTTTTCTCTCTGCAGTATATTTGGTGCTTTTAAAAATATTTCCCAAATTCAGAATGGAAGGGTAAAGAGCAGTCAGATGCTTGAACTGAAAAATACCACAGGTTGAGCTATAACAATTATAAGGAGGCAAAAAATTGTGAGAATTTTTGATAACTAGAGAAAACTAGTTAGAACTAAACCAAACCATAAATTTAAATATCAGAGTAAATTGTTATTTAAATTTTCACAGTAAACAGCCTTTGTAAATAATTTTACCAGTTACAATCTGTGATTGCACATCTGTCAAACAGAAATGATATTTGTTCTATCTTGTGGTTTGGGGAAAGTATTTTCCAAGCTTTAAGAGTTTAAGAAGGATATGGTCTCAGACACATAACAGCTGTGTGATCCTGGGCAAGTCACTTAACCCCAATTGCCTCAGCAAAAAAAAAAAAAAAAAAAAAAAAAAAAAGAGAGAGAGAGTTTAAGAAGGTAGAATGATATAGTGGATAAAAAGCTAGAGTTGGAGTCAAGAAGATCTAGATTTAATACATAGTGGCCGTGACCATGGGAAAGTCACTTAACCTGTCAGTTCCCCAGGCAGCCTTCTAAAATTATAAATTGTAGTGTGGGTCCTGCTCTTCTTTGGAAGAAGACATTAACTCAACAGACATTCTTGAAATCATAAAGCTAGAAAGGAAAAAAAAAAGATTGAAGTTGGTTTGCTTACTTGAACAAATTACTTCAACATGAATCTTAATTTCCACAACTGTAACAAGATGATAACAATATTTTTTTCTACTCATTTCCTTGCGTTCTGAGTAAAGACCTTTGCATTCTGTGTAGCCCTCTATAAAAATAAACTAGGATAGAAATAAGATCCAGAACTATGATTTAATAGATATATAGAGCTCTAAATAAGGAATTCCCTTTCCCATTGCAGGCTGGAATCTTCTTTAGAACTTAAGTCTTAGTGAAGAGCACTAGACCTGAAGGTCACGTTCAGTTTGCGTCACAGAATAATTAAGTCAAATCTATCATCAATTCTAACAAACATGACCATGAAGAAGACATTTTCCCTTTGTTTCCTTTTTATCAAAAGAGGAAATTGAAATAAATTATCTTTAAATTCCCCTTCACAGCTGTAAAAATTATCTGTTCATAATAATATCCCCGAAAGCAGGACATTTTATCTTTCAGTGAAATCTTCTCACCTACTTGCAATAGGAAATTGGCACTCCATGGTTAGCCTGTGGTTTATATGGGTTTCTTCTCACCTATTCTAATGTAACAGCTTCCCACTAGGTTTTTTTTTTTTTGTGCTTCCAGGATATTCTTAAAATATTGGCTACGTAATCTTTCCAATGCTGCTCCTTAATCATGTTATTCTTATTAAAAAATCCTCAGTAGTTCTGCATTATCTATGGAAGAAAGAAAGAGCTCCAAGCTAGCATTCAAGGTTCCCTTCCATTTATTTCAAAATTTGCCCTTTTTTTCTCATTTCATCTCACGAACCTTTATTTTAAGGCCCAATTTCAGATACTTCTTCCTTTAGGAAGCCTGCCATGACTTCATCATCATCCCCATTCCCCAATTAAAAATTATTTCTCCTCAAATTTCTCACAATATTTTGAGTTTTCTCCTCAGTACTACTTGGCTTTGGGAATCCGTCCTGGGGCTAAATTATCATGATTGTCCAAAACAACAACAACAACAAGAACAACAACAACAAAAACACCAATTATTGCACAGAGTTCGACCCATATTTGATATCCTAATCAGAAATTCACTATTCAGTTTGAGCATCTACCCATCTTACTATCAACTCATGAACTCATCCCCCAATCCAAGCCCACATACAGCTTTCCACTTCTCGCTCTGGAAACTGTCATCAAATCAATAGTCTCTGTATCTGATTCACTGAGGACAGGGCAGCACAACTAGCTTGCTTGCTTCCTTCCTTGATTTCTTACAGGATAGATTTTTCTCTTTAGGACCATGCCTTAAACCCAAATCACTCAGACTCTCATTGATAGGGCAACAAAATGTCTCAGCCTAAACCTACTTGCTCTTTGTTTTGCCCCAATTGCCTCAAAACAAATGTAAATAGCAATTGGTTCTCCTTTGTCCAAATCCCCAGAGTGTTTTCCCTCCCAGATTGATTACTTTCTTTTTTTTCTAAGAAGGTTAAAAAAAAAAAAAAAAGCTTTCTTTGCTTTGTCTTAATCACTGAATGGGTAGCTGCCTCAATCACACTTGAAACCTATTAAAGACCTTAGTTTAAAAAAGGCCAGGGTCTCCCACTGAATCCAATCTGCCTATTCTAGCAGCAAAGTCACCCATATTTATAAGCTTGTTCTTTTTGGGCATCTTGATGATAAGGGTCTCCCAGGTGATTCATAAAATTTTTCTTTGAACTCATCAGGGCTCATAATGGTGGGAGCATAGGTGCTGATTATGGTTATTGTATTTCATTCTCAAGGAGGACCAAAATTACATCCCTATCACACTCAAGGTACAGTGTGTTTAACTGTAACTGGCAAGTTAAATGTGAACTCAGGAGGCTCTGCCCAGCTTGTGCACAAATAGTCCAGAGGAAAATTTGGAGTGGAGAGATTTCTAAATCTGCACATCTCACATATCTTTTGAGCTTCGTGGATTCTGCTTTGCTCATAGACTACAGCACTTTTCTTGGATGCAAACACACCATACTGAGCTGTCCCTTGTCAGTTTCCCCTCTCATGCAATCTATTTATTCCAAAGCTCTTCAGAGAGATCTTGAGGATGTCCTTGTACCACTTCTTCTGAATTCTATATATTTGTCTTGTGTGAGTTTTCTGTAAAATAGTCTTTTAGGCAAATGAACATTTGGCTTTTTAACATGGCCAAGCCATCAGAATTCCATCTTTGCAACAGAATTTGAATGCTTGGCAGCTTAATTCAAGAAAGGACCTTAGTATCAGTTATCTTATCCTGCTAGGGTATCTTCAGATTTCTTCCTAAGAATTCAAGTGGAATCTATTCAGTTTCCTGGCATGGTGCTGATAAACTGTCCAGGTTTCCCGGGCATACAACACTGAGGATATAATGATGATTCTATAGACCTTTGTTATTTAGTCAGCCTAAAACCTCTTCTCTCCCTTACTTTCCTTAAGAATCTCCCAAACACTGACCTTGTTATAGCAATGTCTTTGTCAACCTCATCATTCATGTTTACATCCCTGAAAAGTAATTTATACACAGTATTCAAAAGTTCTCCAGTTGCTATAACTGATTGTTCCAGATGAGGATGGTATGATGTTGGCTAGTGGAGTACCTGTGATTTTTTGGTATTAATTATTAGGTCAAAATTAGCACAAGCAGCAGAGAGTCAGTCCATACTTTATTGCATCTCAGCCTCAGAGGCTACACTTTGTGGATAGAGTCCCATGTACATAAAGGTGCTTGAAAGATCTTCGTTGAAATTGGGAACTAGGTTTCAAAGTTTATAAAACTGTGCTTAGCATTTGGCCCAGAAATATCACAACTAGGTCTGTATCTCAAAGATATTTTTTAAAAAGTTGGGGGAAAGGAAGAGAATCTATTTGTTAAAAATATATATGTATAGTAGTTCTTTTTGTGGTAGCAAAGAATTGGACGTTGAGTGTTTGCCCATTAATTGGAGAATGGCTAAGCTGTGATGGAGTACAATCATGTCATACAAAATGACAAACAGGACAGTTTCAGAAAAACCTGGGAAGACTGACATGAACTGATTCAGGGTAAAGTGAAAAGAACCAGGAGAATATCATACAGAGGGACAGTAATATTATAAGGATGGTCAATTGTAGAAGACTTAGTTATTTTGATCAAGACTATTTCAAAGAATCCATGATGAAAAATGCTGTCCACCTCCAGAGAGAGAACTGGTGAACTCTCATTGAAGATTGAAGCATGCTTTTTAAAATTTTTCTTGGTTAGTACTGTGTATTTTCTTTTACAACATGGCTATTATAGAAACATGTTTTGCATGACTTCACATGTATAATAGTCATACTGTTTTGCCTTCTTAATGGGTGAGGAAAAGATGGGAGGAAGGAAAGGATTTGGAACTCAAATTTTTTTTTAAATTAATGTTAAATATTTTTATACATAATTGGAAGATATTTAATAAAATAATTTGTTTGTTAAATGAATTGACTTGTTTGAGGTGAGATAGAGTATGCCATGCTTTTTTCATAGCTCAATTTCTTTGTCAAAATCTAAGGCCACATTGTCAGGTGGCTTTGGTCCAGCATATTTCCAAGGATCTATCTAGGAGCAATTTGCTGAAAAGAAATAAGAAAGTCTCTTTTTTGCCAAATTTCCTCTGCCTTCTGCTCTTGAAAGCTATTTCCAGGGTTAAAAAAAATCTATAAACAGATATAAAAAGCAATCGTTGCCTCTGTTCCAGTTCTCAAAACATGTGACCTGGTTTTTGAATCCTCTCTGACGCCTAGACTCTTGTGCCCTAGCAAGAGCCTAAGCAAACTACTTGAAAGAGTCTCCATCTTTGTTTACAGGCCAAACCAGTCTTACATATTGGGAAGTTAAGTTCCATAGGGAAGTGAAAAAAGATTGAACTCTACCCTCTTAGAATAGATATAATAGATCAGGGATCAGCATTGGGTGGGTTAAATTAACTTGTTTCTTGATATCTAAACCAATCAGAAAAAAATTGAAGGAACACGGATGGTCTGAGTTTAGATTTACTTCAGGAATAATAAAACAGATAAGAAGATAATCACTACCTTTCCTCACTTAGAGACCTAAAAATAGAACAAAACAAAACAAAACAAAAAAAACCTGTTTATAAAAATCTACAACCAAACCTCTTTTGGGCTTAGAATTACAGCATCTGCCTCATTAAACCCTTTGAATGCTTTTGTGTTTGTTTTTTACATTATAGTGATTAACATAGAATAAGAAAGGTCAGTATGAGTATCAAGTGCCATCATTTATCTATGCCCTCTGACATAAGGATCTATTGCCGCCAATATTATGGTCCAAACAAATGCTTTCAGGGGCAAAGCAATGTTTTAGTGCAAAATCATTTTGCAGATAATAGTTCTGGTTTCTGTCAGATTATGAAAATCATTGCAGACAACATACAGGACAGATACTATATAATTTCCCCATTTTGCTGATTTTTAAGGAAACCATGTGATCCTTAAGTGACTTGTACAAAGCTTGATTCAAGTGAGTGATCTTGCACTGTCATAAGATCATGGAATTAGTGCTAGAAACGACCTTAGAGGTCATATAACCTAAATCTCCCAATTTATAGAGAAGTAAACAGGGGCCAAGAAACGTTGAGTGAATTATCTTTAGGTTCTCATTTTTCTCAGTATTCTTTGCTCTATTTTTCATACAGGACATGCCTGTCAATTCTGTGTATATTCAGTGGCATCTTTCCCCCCCTAAACACTGCATCACTTAGTGATCTGATAACTCTCAAGGGTTCAATTATCATCTTTATGCAAATGATTCCTAGAACTATATATTCATCTCTAGTTCCTCTTTTGAATTTCATTCATGCATCACAAAGTACCCATTAGATATTTCCAATTGGATGTCCTCTAGAAATCTCAAAACTCAACATATTTAAGGCATAACTCTTTATCTTTTCTAAAAACCAATCCTCTTCTAAAAATTTATTATATTGTTTAGGTATCCACCATTTTTCCAATTACCCAAGTTCATAATTCCAGTGTTTTTTCATAATTTTCATAACCTTATTCTTACTCCATAATTGTTTGACAAATCTTATTTATCCCTGCAAAAATTTGTAACATGTTTCCCCTTCTCACTGATCACATAGCTACCATCTTAGTTCAAGACCATTAGCTCTTTTTTGAATACAATTATCTTATAATTGCTTTCGTTGACTCAAATTTTTCTTCAAAAGATTCCACATGTGGTGCAAAGTTCTAGCCACATAATCTCTATAATAAACTCCAGTGTTTTCTTATTGCTTCTGACATCTTAAAATCTTTTACTTCCCTAAGGTTTCTACACTTTACTCCTTTCCTTGCAATCAATCCATGCTAGCCAATCCTTGTTCCACACACATAACTCTCCATTTTGATCTCCATTCCTTTACTGTTTTTATATAGCTGGGCTCTTTACACTGCTAGATCCTGTACCTGGAAAACATTTCCTCCTCATTTAAACCTCTTGAAATTTCAATATTTTTAAAGACTTGGTTGAAGTGTCATATTCTACATGAAGCCTTTTCTATTCACCTCAGGTACTAATGAACTCCCTAAACTACTATATGCTCATTTTCTAAAATATATTCTGCATATATTATAATAGTCTTTGACCAGTCCCACAATCCAGAAAGCACAGAATATAATAACACTAAATGATACAAATAATGTCTTCAGCTAACTATAAAAATAGAATTACATTATGGGTGATCCCCTTTTTCTTTAAATAAGAAACAATCTAGACATTGACCAATAAATAAATAATTAGCTCTTTTCTGTTATTTCTTAAAAGATGGCTATAGGGACAGCTAGTTGGTTTAGTGGATAGAGTAGCAGCTCTGAAGTCAGGAGGAACTGAATTCAAATGTGACCTCAAATGATTCCTGGCTGTATGACCCTGGGCAAGTCACTTAACCCCAATTGCCTCAGCAATATGTGTGTGTGTGTGTGTGTGTGTGTGTGTGTGTGTGTGTGTGTGTGTGGCTATAGTGATTAGAGATTGAGTTCAGTTAAGTGATTGTAGATAGGAGTCAAGTTTGGGGAGTAACCCTGCTCCAAACATAACTGGAAGAGAGAAGACCTCAAAAAGCCAAAATGGGCTAAAAGACTAGAAATGAAGGTAAAGGAATTCTCCATGAAAAGTGGACAGATACTGAAAGAGAAACTTATGCTTGATTAGGCACAAGACATATTGGATCAAATGTTGTTTGCCAAGATCTAACACCAAATCGCAAACCACAAAGACAATAATTCTGCAATTTTTTCTCCTTTCTACCTTCTCTGGAATCTGCAGGATTTCCTCTGGGCACAGGAAAGTGTGTTTCTTCAAAATTTATACTTATTAATAGAGTTGAAAGGAGGTGAAGTTATCTGAGAGGAGAAACATCTCAGAAAAGGATAGAGGGAAAGATGTAAAACTATGTCTTGCCATAGCAATGTCTTTGGCTTGGGACTCACAATAAAAACACAGAGAATTTGATATTATTTTGTTACAATTCCCCTGAGTAGAAAGAGGACATTTATACTAGGAAATTTATCTAGAAAACGAATCTAGAGGAGGTTGGGGCTGAATTAGAATAACGAGAAAAATGTGCTTGCCAGATCATTCCCAGAATTGGTAGGACTGTTTTACTTCTAAGTTCCTGTGCTTAATATAAAGCCTTATACATAGGAGATTCTTCATAAATGTTTTTGATGGATTGCTTTCCCAAAAGTCAAATAGGTAGTAAATAACAAAACTGGGATTTGAACCCTTTGGTTCAATCGATTAAGTGTTAAACTTGAAATTGGAAAGACTCATTTTCCTGAGTTCAAATCTGGTCTGAGACGTTTACTAATTGTATGACTTGGACAAGACACTGAACCCTATCTGCCTCCATTTTCTCATCTGTAAAACGAGTTGGAGAAAGAAACGACAAACCACTCCAGTATCTTCAGTATCTTTGCCAAGAAAACCCTAAATGGGGTCATGAAGAGTCAGATATGATTAAATGACCAAACAATAACAAGAAATATATCCACTGTTCTTTTCAGTACATTAACTGTGGCATCAAATGAAAATAGAAACCGATTCCAGTTAAAAAACCACAAATTAACATAATCTACATTTGCATGTACTTTTATTTATTCCATTAATCCTTTCCCAACATTTTAATCTTTTGGGGGCCCATTCTGGAGCTTTTTATATCATAAATTGAACACCTCTGCCCTTATGCTCTCAAACCCAGATTTTCCAAACATCAAGCTATGTTGCTTCAAAAACGTGAGAGATGATTGGTCTCCTTTTATGATTCACACTCTAAATAAAAATGAAACTGACAAAATTTAAAAGAAAATTATCCTGATAAAGACAGAAAAGAAAACACTTTGAAACAGACTGGTATGATTACAAAAATACTCCAATCAACTCTGCTTTTTAAAAGACAAAGGTCAAAAACATATTTTTTAACTAAAATCTTAGAAATAAATTATGAGGATACACAGAGGAACAATATGCAATATATTATTATTATTATTTGACTTAAATATATAGCTTTTAGGCATCCACATTTATACACATTTCATTTTTTAATTTAATATTTTTATTTTCTCCAGTTACATGTAAAACAATTTTTAACATTTCTTTGTAAAACTTTCTGTTCCAAATTCTCTTCCTTCCTCTCTCAACACCCACTCTCCATTCACAAGGCACATGTGAAGTAACACAAAACATTTCCATAAAAGTCATATTGCAAAAGAAAACATATGTCTCCCATGAACACAACAACAACAAAATCTCAAAAAAATAAAGTAAAAAAAAGAATGCTTCACTCTCTATTCTGATGCACAATCAGTTCTTTCTCTGGATATGGATAGCATTTTCTATCATGTCCTTCAGAGTAGTCTTGGATCATTGTGATGCTGAGAATAGCAATCTTTCACAGCTGATCATTCACAACATTGCTAATTACTTTGTACACACTACATTTCACTTTGCTTGAGTCATGGAGAACTTTCCAAGTTTTTGTTTAAGAATCTTCCTGATCATTTCTTTTAGAACAATAATATTCTATCTTAATACATACATAATTTATTCAGTGATTTCCCAATTGTTGGGTATCCTTTCAATTTCCAATTCTTTTCCCTGAGAAAAGAGCAATTAAAAATATTTTTGTACATATAAGTTCTTTTCCTTTTTCAAAAATCTCTTTTGGAATTCATACCTAGTAGTGGTTTTGTTAGGCCAAAAGTTATGCATAATTTTATAGCTTTTTGGACATAATTCATATTTTTTGATCATCTATCAACTGGGGAATGGCTCTTTTTTTTTTTATAAATTTAACACAGTTGCCTATACATTTGAGAAATGATATCTTCATCAGAGAAACCTTGCTTCAAAATTTTTCACAATTACTATTAACAATAGTAACTGTATTCCCTGCCCATTTATTCTATTCTTTCTTTCCTTCTGCCCTGTCCTACCTCAAAAATGTTTTGCTTTTGACCACTCCATCCCCCAATATGCTCTCTTTTCTCCTATGCTCCCTCTTTCTCTTATTCCTTTCACCTCTTAATTTCCTGCAGGGCAAGGTAGATTTCTATGCTCATATTGAGTTTGTATATTATTCCTTCTTTGAGTCAAACATGATGAGATAAAGGTTCACTCACTTGCCCTATCCTACCCCTCTTCACCTCCATTATAAAAGCTTTTTCTTGGCTCTTTCTTTTTTAAAATTTTTATTAAAGCTTTTTATTTGCAAAACATATGCATGGATAATTTTTCGACATTGACCCTTGCAAAGCTTTCTGTTGCAAATTTTCCCCTCCTATCTACCACTGCTTTCTGTTACAAATTTCATCAATAGAAAGCGTGAAAATGTTATGTTGTGGTCCACATTCAGATCCCTCTCTTTGGGTGTATATGGCTTTCTTCATCACTGAACAATTGGAACTGATTTGAGACATCTCATTATTGCCAACATTCGTCAGTATCTTTTCCTGTCATTTTAGCCAATCTGACAGGTGTATAATGGTACCTCAGAGTTGTCTTAATTTGCACAAATGCATTTTGGAACTATGCTCAAAAATTTATCAAACTGTGCATACCCTTTGTTCCAGCAGTGTTTTTATTGGGCTTGTATCCCAAAGAGATTTTAAAGGAGGAAAAGGGCCCCACATGTGCAAGAATGTTTGTGGCAGCCCTTTTTGTAGTGGCTAGAAACTGGAAACTGAATGGATGCCCATCAATTGGAGAGTGGCTGAATAAATTGTGGTATATGAATGTTATGGAATATTATTGCTCTGTAAGAAACAACCAGCAGGACGATTTCAGAGAGGCCTGGAGAGACTTGCATGAACGGATGCTGAGTGAAATGAGCAGAATTAGGAGATCATTATACAGGGCAACAACAAGACTATATGATGATCAATTCTGATGGATATGGCTCTCTTCAAAATGAAATACTTCAAACCAGTTCCAATTGTTCAGTGAAGAAAGCCATATACACCCAGAGAGAGGGATGGGAAGTGTGGACCACAGCATAGCATTGTCATGCTCTCTATTGATGTTTGCTTACATTGTGTTTCCTTTCTCATATTTTTTCTTGTAGACATGATTTTTCTTGCACAACAATGATAAGTATGGAAATATGTATACATATATTCGATTTGGCAAGTATTTTATCATAATTAACATATAGTGGATTTCCTGCCATCTAGGGGAGGGGTGGGGAATAGGGGGGAAAATTTGTAAAGAAAGCTTTGTAAGGGTTAATGTTGAAGAATTACCCATACATATGTTTTGCAAATAAAAAGTTTTAATAATAAAAAAAGAAAAGTGTAAAAAAAAATTGCCTGTCTCTGATCAATAGTAATTTGGAACACCTTTTCATATGATGAGAAATAGTTTTAATTTCATCATCTGAAAATTGTGTGTTCATATCCTTTAACCATTTATTGATTGGAGAATGGCTTGAATTCTTATAAATATGAGACAATTATCTATATATTTTAGAAATGAGGCCTTTATCAGAACCCTTAAATGTAATAATGATTTCTCAATTTATTGCTTCCCTCCTAATCTTGTCTGCATTACTTTTGTTTGTACAAAAACTTTTTCGCTTAATAGAATCAAAACTATCTATCTGGTGTTCAATTAAGAGTTCCCGTTCTTCTTTGGACAAAAATTCCTTACTTCTCCACAGGGCTGAGAGGTAAACTATCCTATGTTCCTCTAATTTGCTTATATCACTCTTTATGTCTAAATCCTGAACCCATTTAGATCTTATCTTGCTGTGTAGTTCTAGGTGTGGGTCATACCCTAATTTCTTTCATACTAGTTTCTAATTTTTCAGCAGGTTTTGTCAAATAGTGAGTCCTTATCCCAAAAGCTGGGATTTATCAAACACTACATTGCTATAGTTATTGCCTAGATTATCCTGATATCCTATCCTATGCCACTGATCGACTACTGTATTTCTCAGCCAGTACCACATGGTTTTGATGACCGCTGCTTTATAATATAGTTTTAAATCTGGTACAGCAAGGCCACCTTCATCAGCCTTTTTTTTCATTAATTCCCTTGAAATTCTTGACCTTTTGTTCTTCCAGATGAACTTTGTTACTATTTTTTCTAGATCTGTTAAGATAATTTCTTGGTAATTTGATTGTTATGGCACTAAATAAGTAAATTAGTTTGGGTAGTATTGTCATTTTTATTACAATTGCTGGGCCTACCCATGAGCACTTGATGTTTTTCCAACTTAGTAGTTCTGACTTTATTTGTGTGGAAAGTGTTTTGTAGTTTAGTTTCATATAGTTCCTGACTTTCCCTTGGCAGATAGATTTCCAGATATTTTGTCCTATCATCTGTTATTTGGAATGGAATTTCTTTTTGTATCTCTTGCTGCTGAACTTAGTTGGTAATATATAAAAATCCTGATGATTTATGTGGATTAATTTTGAATCCTGCAACTTTGCTAAAGTTGTGAATTGTTTCTAGTAGTTTTTAGTTGAGTCTCTAGGGTTCTCTAAGTATACCATCATGTCATGTGCAAAGAGTGATAATTTGGTTTCATCATTACCTACTCTAATTCTTTTAATCTCTTTTTCTTCTCTTACTGTCAAAGCTAACATTTCTAATACAATATTAAACAGTAATGTTGTGCCACAGTTCCACACCTAGTTTCCCTAAATTGCTCTGTTTCAGTTTCCCTTAATTGTACTGCCTCAATAGCAACCCCTCTCTCTTCTGACCATCAGGAATAATTGGGCTAGCATTCCAAAGAGTCATAAAACCTCCAGATGGCCCATGCCAAATACCTAGACATACCCCTTATCTTTTGGCTTCAGACAATGTCTCCTAGTTTCTCAGAATTTATGATCCCCATAAAGGAAGGAAAGGGCCCCACATGTGCAAGAATGTTTGTGGCAGCCCTTTTGTAGTGGCTAGAAACTGGAAACTGAATAGATGCCCTTCAATTGGAGAATGGCTGAATAAATTATGGTATATGAATATTATGGAATATTATTGTTTTGTAAGAAACGATCAGCAGGACGATTTCAGAGAGGCCTGGAGAGACTTACATGAACTGATGCTGAGTGAAATGAGCAGAACCAGGAGATCATTATATACGGTAACAACAATACTATATGACGATCAATTCTGATGGACATGGCTCTCTTCAACAATGAAATGTTTCAAACCACCTCCAATTGTTCACTGAAGAAAGCCATATACACCCAGAGAGAGGGATGTGAAATATAGAACACAACATAACATTTCCATGCTCTCAATTGATGTTTGCTTACATTGTGTTTCCTTTATCTGATATGTCTTTCATATAGATATGTTTTTTCTTGCACAACAATGATAAGTGTAGAAATATGTATTCATATATTCGATTTGTCAAGTATTTTAACATAATTAACATGTAGTGGATATCCTGCCATCTAGGGGAGGGCTGGGGAGTAGGGGGGAAAAATTTGTAACAGAAAGCTATGTAAGGGTTAATGTTGAAGAATTACCCATACATATGTTTTGCAAAATAAAATAAATAAATAAGAAAGCAAAAAAAAAAAAAAAAGAATTTATGATCCCTTTCTCCGTAGTCCCAACCTGGCAGAACTGAATTGATCCTCCTTTCCTGGAACTCCAGTTCCCCCAGTGCCCAATACCTGCTTCTGCCCCATCAGTTCTTTGTTACCCTGAGTGTTGGACTCTTATAAAATCCTTGATACCCCTCAATAGAGGTGTCCTTTAGTAAAATATAGTTTCCTTCCTTATCTCTTTTAATTAGATCTATCTTTGCTTTTACTTGATCTGAGATCAGGATTGCTACCCCTGCTTTTTTTGTTGTTGTTGTTCACTTGAGATCCAGTTGGCTGGCTAACCAGTCTAAACTCTCAATGGACTGTGTGATTTGAGACAAGAGTCTCAGCAGTCCCAATCCATAGGTATGGATTCTAAACTCTCCAATTAACATCAGTAAAATATTAACTGGTCTCCAAAGTGTGATACTGCTTTCTTCTGCAGCATTACATTAATGGTGACAGTGGCAGCCTTGTTTCACTCCTGATCTTATTGGGAATGGTTCTAGTTTGCTGCCATTACAAATGATGCTTGCTGGTGGTTTTAAATAGATGCTATTGATTATTTTAAGGAAAAGCCCATTAATTTCTATGCTCTCTAGTGTTTTTAATAGGAATGGGTGTTGGATTTTATCAAATGATTTTTCTGCATCTATTGAGATAATCATATGATTTTCATTAGTTTGGTTATTGATATATTTGATTATGCTGATAGTTTTCTTAATATTGAACCAGCCTTGCATTCCTGGTATAAATCCTATTTGGTCATGGTATATTATCCTGGAGATAACTTGCTGTAATCACTTTGCTAATATCTTATTTAAGATTTTTGCATCAATATTCATTAGGGAAATTGGTCTATAGTTTTCTTTCTCTGTTTTCACCCTACCTGGTTTAGCTATCAGCATCATATTTGTATCATAAAAGGAATTAATTGTTCTTTGAATGTTTGGTAGAATTCACATGTAAATCCATCTGGTCCTGGAGATTTTTTCTTAGGGAGTTGATTAATAGCTTGTTCTATTTCTTTTTCTAAAATGGGACTATTTAAATAATGTATTTCCTCTTCTGTTAACCTGGGCAATCTATATTTTTGTAGATATTTCCCCATTTCATTGTCATTATCAAATGTATTGGCATAAAGTTGGGCAAAGTAACTCCTAATTATTGCTCTAATTTCCTCTTCATTATCATTTTTGAGACTAAAAATTTGATTTTTCTCTTTCCTTTTTCTAATCAAATTAACTAAAGGCTTATCTATGTTGTGGTTTTGTTTTCCCATAAAACTAATTCTTAGTTTTATTTATTAATTCAATAGTTTTCTTATTTTCAATTTTATTAATCTCCCATTTTATTTTCAGAATTTCCAATTTGGTATTTAATTGAGGGTTTTTAATTGGTTCTTTTTCTAGCTTTTTAAATAGTAAGCCCAATTCATTGATCTTCTCTTTCTCTATTTTAAGCAAGTAAGCATCTAGAAATATAAAATTACCCCTTATAACTGCTTTGGCCATATCCCACAAATTTTGGTATGTTGTCTCATTATTGTCACTCTCCCTGATGAAATTATTCATTGTGTCTATGATTTGCTCTTTCACCCAGTCATTCTTTAGGATTAGATTATTTGATTTTCAATTAACTTTTAGTCTATTTTTCTCCTTGCCTTATACTGCATGTGATTTTTATTGCATCATGATCTGAAAAAATGCATTTGCTATTTCTGCCTTTCTGAATTTGATTTTGAGGTTTTTATGTTCTAGCACATGGTCAATTTTTGTATAAGTTCCATGAACCCCTGAGAAAAAAGTAAACTCCCTTCTGTCTCCATTCAATTTTCTCCAAAGATCTATCATACCTAACTTTTCTAACAATTTGTTTATCTCCCTAATTTCTTTCTTATTTATTTTGTGGTTTGATTTATTTAATTCAGAGAGAGCAAAGTTGAGATCTCCCACTATTATAGTTTTGCTTTATATTTCTTCTTGCATCTCTCTTACCTTCTCCTCTAGGAATTTGGATGCTATACCACTTGGTGCATGTATGTTTAGTATTGATATTGCTTCATTATCAATGGTGCCCTTTAGTAAAATATAGTTTCCTTCCTTATTTCTTTTAATTAGATCTATCTTTGTTTTTACTTGATCTGAGATCAGGATTGCTACCCCTGCTTTTTTTTTTTTTTTTGTTCACCTGAAGTATAATAGATTCTGCTCCAGCCCTTTACCTTTATTCTGTATTTCTATGCTTTAGATGTGTTTCTTGTAAACACCATATTGTTGGATTCTTGCTTTTAATCCAGTCTGTTATGTTTCCATTTTATGGGAGAGTTCATACCATTCACATTCACATTCACAGTTAAAATAACTAGTTCTGTATTTCCTGCCATCTTATTTACCCAAAGTTTTTTGAATGACTTTTCAATCTTACATTTGGTGACATTTGTCATCCCTGTTGGTCCATGTCATATGCTAAAAATTATATCAATAGTCAGATAAAACAAATAAAGCTCCAAGAGCCATAGAGAAATGTAATCACCACAACCTTCCTACATTTTTTATTGCAGAGACAAAACAGGTGTAGCTAATTGACTTTCCCTTTGACAGATTGTATACCACCCCCTTTTTACATATGACCTGTGAGCATGTCTTTTTAGTACTTGAGCAGATTTGTACTCTTATCCATGTTAGAATTTCCTGTAATGATACTGATAACCAACCTGTCCATGCCCAACCATAAATCTTTCAATGTATTAGAGGCTTTTATGCAGTCTTCATCATTAATAGATAGTGGTGACACTCTCAGGTTGTCCATCTGTTATCCCTTTGTTCCATTGCCCCTTGGGACACCTTCATTTTTTTTTCTATTTGAAAACTATAGTATTTCAATTGGATGAAATTTCCCAAATGAAATTTAGCCCTCAAATTGGGTAAAAAAAATGTCCAAATGCAACCCAGAGAATTTTCTTGTATTTAGTTCTCAATAGGACTCATTTTTTAATAAGCAACATCTGTTTCTAATATATGAAACAAATTAATGGGTTATCCATCAAACCACCTATCAAAGTTTGGATGAAAAACTTATCTCATCAATTTGTTTAAACGTTAAGACTTGGGTTCAGAATTTAAAATATGAAAGAAAACAGAGACTTATAACCTATTTATTCTCATTTCATATTATTTCCCTTAATAAATTATCTGTCCCAGCCATATAAGTCTACTAATTGTTCTCTCTATATAAAAATTCTTCAGCCAAATCTATGCCTTCAAACAGGATCTATCTCATGTCTAGGATACACTTTTTTTTCTCACTTCTAATTCTTGGATTAACCAATTTCTTCTGTAACATCGGTACCAATTTCTCTATAAGGCTATTCCCTGATATTGGTTATCTTTCCCTCTTGAAATCATTTTGTATATATTTTGCAGTTCCTTTTCCTCTTATTTATTTTACTTTTCTCTTCCCCTCAACTCAATGCATTACCTATAAAAAGAATGAAAAGATGACATAATAATAGCTATCATTTATATAGTGCTTTAAGGTTTGCCAAGCTTTTTACGAATTTTTTTTTCATTTTATCCTCATAAAAATGCTTGGAGATAGATGCTCTTATTATTTCCATTTGACAGATGAGGAAAGTGAAACAGATTGAGGCAAAGTGACTTATTGAAGATCATCTAGCTAATATGTGTCTGAGGTCAGATTTGAACTTTGACTCAGGATACACAGCTTTATCCATTCTGCTACTTGAGTGACCAACAACAGACAATAAAAATTAAATAATGTTAATAAAGAGTTTTGAGTTTTGCTCAATGCTTTACAAATATCATCTAATTTCTTCCTTAAAATCCTTGCATTTAACGTTATTTTAAGAAAGAAGTGGTAAGATAAACACCAGCAAGGTATGGTGTTGGCAGATTTCTTGCCAGGCCCAGCTGATAGGATCCTCTAACTTATGACACAAAGCAATCAGAAGTCCCTGTCAGCAAAAGGATAGTTGAATCTGAAATTAATGCTATTCCTGGAAACTTCTGTTTTCTCTATGAATTTACCAGAACCCAAAATCCTGCCCCTTTTTGAGAGAGATCCTTCCTTTAGTTGTTTATAAAATCCTGCTGGAATTGTAAATTGAGCAACAATTGCAAACCTGAAGGTATTGTCCCTATTTCCTTTGCCCACATAATTGGGGGATGGCTCAGGAGGGAAGAAGAACTAAACTGAAACTCTACTTTCATTAGAACTCCTGGGTTAAGAATGACTTATGTTTTGCATGAGAATTTCTAGGTGTAGGAAAATGGTGGGTACAGAGCTGATAGATGTTTGTATTATGGATTGTTCCTAGTTTTATTGTCCAATGATAAAGGTGAAATCTCTACATATAGTACTTGGGCATGCTTATCCATCATTATGATCAATTACTTACATTATGCCAAGGTCATGTGCAAGGGCTCCATGAAACAAAAATTTCAGGGAAGAAATATAGTTTGTCAAAAGTAAGAGCTCAAGAGGAATTATGATTATATGAATGTATCTCCAATAAATGATCAATCAATCAAAAAAGCATTAATTAGCCACCAGTATGTTTTGGGCACTAGAGATCAAATGTAATGAAACAACCTCTACTTGAAAGGAGCTTATTTCTGAATGAGGGAAAAAAATAGTATACAATTATATACAGATAAATATAAAGAAAATTAATAGAAATAAATAAAAATTTGAATCCCATGACTTACTATATGTATGACTGTGAGAAGTTATTTAACATCTTTATACTTCAATATCTTCTTCTGTAAAATAAATGTAATTATACTATGCAGCATATTATAGTAGAGAGAGGAAGAACTGACTTAGGGTCTCCCCTATGTACCTCTGTGGCAGGTATCAGAATGGGCAACTTCCTTACCCTCTCAGTGCTATAAAGAAACTCTCTTGAGACTATAAATTGTCAGTGTGAGTTGCAGCTATCATCATGACTTGGGTCCTCCTCACACTGGTCCTTCAGGGTAATACAATATTAAATAATCAGTTGCTGAAGGTTTAGTACTTATTGATAAATCGGAATATAAAAACAAATACCAAACTCATCAGTCATTTACTGAGACTCTACTACTCAAAAAGATACTTCAGTGTCAAAGAAAAAGTACTGGACACAGTGGTTAGTCATTAAGCATTTATAGAGCATTTATGTGTCAGACACTGTACTAAATGCTGTGGATACACAGAAAAGAATAAAGCAGTCCCTTTCCTCAAGACATTCACAATCTAGTAGGAGAAAGGACAGAAGACAAAGCTTCTGGTTTTAGTTTTTACCCCACAGCTAGTTATATGGCATTTGTAATGTCGCATCATCTCCTCTTAAACCCCAGCTTCCCTTATCAGGAAAATGAGAAGTTTTCACTAAATTTCTAAGGTGGTTCTGATGTTCTATTTTCAAATCTGGAATGCTGACTTTTTATACTGTGAGCAGGTTCTATGAGCAGAAGGGTTCTTGGGGACTGTATCCTGATTATTTTGTATTTGCAATACACTTAAGAAACATGAAACTTGGGGTTTCTCCATAGTGCCCCCCGAGACAAGAAATAGAACTGCCAATATTACAACTCGGGTTCTATTTCTAGAGTGGCCAAAAGCAAGGCATAGACTGGAAGATATACCCTTTTCCCTGGGTCTGCTTATTCCTCTGTGCAATGGGGAAAATGAGTTTAGTATTATCAGA
Source organism: Myrmecobius fasciatus (assembly GCA_023553655.1). Classification (NCBI taxonomy): domain Eukaryota; kingdom Metazoa; phylum Chordata; class Mammalia; order Dasyuromorphia; family Myrmecobiidae; genus Myrmecobius; species Myrmecobius fasciatus. The sequence goes on along the minus strand of JAJPUD010012780.1, from coordinate 18,323 downwards.
AAGGACTATAGAAAAAATGCTAGAAATATACTATGAATCGTGCTAGTTCAGGGAAACAACCTTTTTTTTCTTTACAACGCATTGATTCAAGGAATATAATCTGAACTTCCAATAACCTATAGAGAAAACAAACAAAAAATTTAAATTCACATTGTGTGTGACTATATATATATCTATAAGAATATAGATATATATATAGTCACACACATATGTGTGTGAATGTGCATGCCCACATTCATTCACTGAAAGAAATTTCTTCCTAAATCTTCCAAGGTAATCTTTTTCTTCCCCCCACCAAGAAGCCCTAGACTTGATTAACTTTATCTTAGCATACCAATAAATGTTGTATTGGCCATAAAAAACCTCCAGCCCTAGTGTAAATCCAACTCTAGTACTTAATTCTTTGACCTTCAGTGTCAGCAGCTCTGGCAAGACATCTACACACCCCATGAAGTGTCTTTTTTTTATTGGCCCTAAATTTACCATCTGATCACTTCATAGCTCCGACACTCATCATACCATGAGGCAACATAAAAAAGAAAGACTATTCCAGAGTCCTTCTTATTTGGGGACATCTCCATCCATTTCACTTTGACTATTCCCACTTGTCCTAGCGATTCCATTTTTGTAATGGATCTCTTGGGGAGGGTTAAATTTTAAAGACAGTGTCGAAAAGTATAAGAGAGAGCAAGTGAAAGTAAAAGAAGAGAGTCAGGGAGAATGAGAAAGAGGAGAAAAATATTCAATTGTGCACCATCCCAGGCTGACTTCTCTGAAACTATTCCTATTTTTAATCTACTATTCTGTCAACAAGGCTGAATCATAGATAAAATGACCCTTCCTCATCGAATAAGACCAGAGCTTAAGGTCCTTTGAGATCATGCAGTTTAGCACTATTTTTAAGTGAGAAAATGGGGTCCCAGAAAGACCAATAAGTAACTTGAATAAGGTAATAAAGCTAGTTAAGGGTAGAAGTGGATTGAGCTTTTGTTATTATATCACAAACTTTCTTTCCAGATTTTCCATCCCCATGCTTTGTGGTATTTTAGACTCTTTAATTAAGGAGTACTATCCCCCCAAAATTTAATTTCTACGGTGATATATCATCATACTTCACAACGCTAGAGTACACATTTGCTTGTTATTTGCCTCAAAATATCCCAAATGAGCCCTTCTACTTTAACACACTGACTGAAATTCCATCAATTAGATTTTTATTTTCTTAAAGAGTTGAATATTAATATCACCTGGAAGAGTTAATTCAATTAAACAAATATATAATTCTGCAAATGTGAATATAATCATGCTTTGTATTCTAGGTACAATGCTACCTGTTATAGAATTCTTACTTTCAAAGAGGGTATGAGATGGTGTAAAGGAGGAAATCATGCAGAGAAAGAACAATGATATCAGGCAGAAACTGGCTATATGTTTAAGAAAGTCCCGTGCAAAATGTTCTATGGAATTTGAGAAGAGAGAGATTGCTTTCACCTACAATAGTCATGGGATAGATCAAAAAAGGCTTCATGGAAGCCTCTCCAGGAAGTACATATGGAAGTGTATTGAGACAGTGGAGAGCATTTTATTTGCCTAGAATATAGAACTCAGAGGATATTTTGAGATATAGTTAGAAAAGTGGATTGATCATCTTCAAAGCTAGGGCCAAGTGTTTAGACTTTACTTGACTACCGGCAAATTTGGAAGAAATTGATAAAAGAGTATTAGGAAAATTACTCAAAAATAGATTGGGCTAGAGAAAATAAACAGTTAAGAATCTATAATGATATGTATAACCTATATCATATTGCTTACTGTCTTGGGGAAGGGGGTGGTTTGGGAGGGAAGGAAAAAAAATTGAAACACAAAATCTTACAAAAATAAATGTTGAAAACTATATTAACATGTATTTGGAAAAATAAAATTACTATTGAGAAAATTATTTGGGGGACAGCTAGGTGGCACAGTGGATAGAGCACCAGGCCTGAAGTCAGGAGGACCTGAGTTCAAATGTGGTCTCAGATACTTAACATTTCCTAGCTGTGTGACCCTGGGCAAGTCACTTAAACTCAATTACTTCAGCAAAAAGCAAAAATAAAAAAAAAGAAACATGAGAAAATAATTTTTAAAGAGTTTATTATGATAATAAAAGTAAAAAAGGAATGTAGGTCTAAATTAGGGTGCTTGTAATGGGAAGAGTCTGTATTTGAAAAATGAGAGAAAATTTAAAAATATAATCAACAGGGGGCAGCAAGCTTTCAAATCTGTATGCAGACAATTATTGTGTGACTGGACAAACCATTTAACCCTGTTTTACTCAGCTTTCTCATCTGTAAAATGAGCTGGAAAAGGAAATAGAAAACCATTCTAGTATCTACACGACTAAAAAATAATCAACAAAGCAGTTGAATGATTAGATGCAGAGGTTGTGAATGAAGGAAGAATAAAGGGTAGCTTGGGCCTGAAACAATCTGAATGACTAGGGATAGGAGGATACCATCGACAGAAACAGAAGTTTGGAAAAGAGCAGGTTTTGGGGGGAGGAAAAATAATTCATTTTTGGAGATGATAAGTTGAGAATGAATATGATACATACAGCGACTAGAGACACTGAACTAGAGCTCCAGGATAAAGCTAGGCATTTGCTGGCCTGATGCCAGCTCATATGGCCTCCATCAGGAAAGGCCCACCAATTATTAAATATTCAGTGTGAGTATTTACACTTTGGCAATCAGCAAACAATACAAACAGGTTTTGATTTATTGTTTTGTTGATTGTCTAGACTTAAGAAAGTAATGGAGAAAATGTTAATAATGCACATCAAATTTTAAGTGTGTCCAGCTTTTCAGAGGCAATTGTTAAACATTAAACACCACTGGTAAGGCTCTTATTTACTTTTCAGTATGAATTAATTTAATCAGATAGCTTTATTCCTAATACCTACCTCTGAGGGAGGTGAGGGTATGTAGAGAAAAAGGACTGTAGGGAGAAAAAAAAATGAAGCACGGTATGTCATATTTTTTAAATTTAACTTAACAACCATGTTTTACTGCAAAACACTGTGAATTGCTAAGTATTCAAAGACAAAAATTAAGAAATTTTTGCCCTCAACAAGATTAAAATAAATTAGGAAGTTACAAATTGAGCAGAGGGTTAAAATGAATTGCGGAAAGAAAGGTTATTGACAACTGGAGATCAGGGATTGCTTCATGGAAGAAGTGAGATCTGATTTAAGCCTGATAGGAAGACAAGTATTTAGAGAAAAAGAACACTCTAAGTGTTGATCAAGGAAATCCCTGACCAATGTTATGAGTTCCACAATTAATTTGATTAGATTATAGAGGTTAGGGCCTTCCTAAAGTATGAACTCTGTGGCCTAAGATCCTACAAAACTTATGGATCACATGGGAAAAATTACTGAAGATTTATGCCTCAAGAGTTATTTTATTTTTGATTCTTTGTTTTCAACTTTGGTTGCTCCGGGAAAAGCTAAAAAGTTAAAAGAAATTACCTTTGCCACATGTTTAGGATTCCCAAAATGTGGATAAGGGTCTTTTTTCTCATACAGGAAGCTAAAGCATCTCTTCATATTAATAGGAGTGCCTTTATTTCACCACATTAAAATGAAAATTACCCACAAGATTCAAATAAACCCATAAACACACAGAGAAAATGACTAAGGTTCTCAGCTTCCTTGGAAAGAAAAATGGAATTTGGAGGTTGCCACTGAGATATTTCTACATACACTCATTGTGCCATGCAATAGTTTGGATTCTCTCCCCTAACTCACACCCCTCCCCCAGTTCTCAAGAAAGCAAACATAATTTGAGACAGCTAAACAAGCAATTTCCTTTCTATATGGTCTTTCTCTGTGGTCTGAATAACTCATTGGCTTCTCTCTAAAATGAAAATCTTCCTTGGGAACTCTGCAGAACTATCCTAACTTCAATAAGCACTAAACATCTGGCCAGATATCCCATCTCTCTAGAAGGTTCAATTCCTAAACTTTTAAATTTAGGAACTGCTGAAATTTAGGTTATTGGTTAATTGTTGTTAATCACATGCAAAGTCCTGCCTCAGTGTGGTGATTCTTCCAGGAAACTTTCAGTGCTCTGACTGCTACTGTCATTTGTGTGGGTGCAGTCCACTCTTGGGATCTTTTCCCTAAGGCCATGTACCATCACATAGCACTCCCAGGTTTCATTGCCATTACCTAAGGTAGCTCTTTTAGTTCTTTTAGGGGAAGAGATGAGATGTCTGCAGAGATTTCCCTTCCTTTCTCCCAATCCAGTATACAAGACCCCTCTGCTGTGTACCAGTGCATCTACTCTAAGGGCAATGGGAAAAGAGTGAATGAGCTAGCTAGCTGTCACTTTGATTTTCTGGACCTCAGAGACAGGTAGAGCACTAACAAGAGTCTGTCCTAATGAGTTCTACTAAGTGCTCTCAGCACTTAATGCTAATGGACAAACACACTATGTGGGAATGACACAGCCACACTTAGATGCCTTGAAACAAAATCCCAACCAAATCAATCGACAAAATTATCAAAAAAGATCAAGATGTTCCATCCTCATATATAAGCACTGGATTATTAGCAGAACATCCCGTGGAGACACATGGAGGTAGAGGAAGAGAGTTTCAAGAGCATGAAATTACTAGTGGTCATTTTGGCTGGAAAATAGAAAATTAAACATTAAAAAGGTGAACGGGAGTCAAATTGTAGAGTGCCTTAAATGCCAGACAAAGAAGTTTTGTTTTGTTTATTTTTTGCTTTTTTTCTTTGATTCTATTCTTAATGAGAAGCCACAGGAAGGTACTGAGCTGCAGAGTGACATGTTCAGACCTTTGCCTCTGGAATATTAGTCTGGCAGCTGAGTGGAGGATGCATTGGAGAGGTGTGAGATTAGAAGCAGAAAGAGCAATTGGGAGGCTCAAGTGAAAAGTGATAAGGCTCTGAACTAGGGTTTTTAGCAGTCTGAAAGCAATAAGAATGCAATGGGCACCTGGCACTTAAAGGAAATAGAGAGGAGAGAGCAAGAGAAAAAAACTTTGCCTACTTTTTATTCTTCTGATTAGGGCCATCAGGATCTGCCTGAAAGAATTGTAGATCAAAAGAGTTTCCCTTTTATGTGTCAGAGACAACATGAACTGGTCCTTCTCTTTCCCCCAGAGTCCACAAAATTCCTTATACTTTTTTGAGGGGCTGAAAGGACAGATGAATCTGTAAAATCTGCACCCTATATCGGAACAGCCTTTGCATGGTCTACTAGAGGAGATGCCAGTGGCAATGGGTTAAAAATAATAAAGAGTTTTTGAAAATTTGATGAAAGCTTCGGGGTAAATGTTATTTTAACATCAAAGGCTGCAGCAGAAAAACAAGACTAAATGATGGAACTTATGAAAAAATAATGAAAAGGATTTGACACTTTTGTTGTTTCTAATAATAAAAAAAAAGAATAATGTTGTCACTTAAGTCAGTCAAAAATGAAACAGCTTGACAGACCCCATAAAAAGCAGAGTCCCAGGAGTAGAAGTAGATTCACTTTACTCTGGGCAAGTGTGTCAGAGAGAGTTGCTTTGCCCCTGTGTGCCTTTCTCACATGAAACAAAAGCTTTTTGGTGAAACTGTTTTTCATCAGAAAAAGAGAGGTTTCACTCCTTAAGTCAAAGATCAGAATACAAATTGACCTTGCAGATAATCATTTGCTGAGGTGAGTAGGTCTAATAAGAATATGTAATGGACCCATAGGAAGTGTGTGGACTTTATTTTATAATCTAGGTTTGACTGTTTAGCTTGTGAAGAGAGCAATTTTAATTCCAGTCCTGATTTCTAAAAGGACCTATTTAGGCTGTCCTTAATCCTGCAAATAAAGAAACTCAGGGATGAAAGTAACCTGAGGTCAACCTAGTCCAATATTAGTTATCCATACAGTAATGTCTTCTCTTATTTCTTGCCACTTTTGAAAAGTTATTATTCATCCTTCAATGCTGATTTCAAATGTTACTTCCTCTCTGATTTCTAGGGGGAATAGGGATCTCTACTTCCAACACTGGGAAAAAATAAACTCATAATACTTTGCTGATACTTCTTTCCTAATTTATATCATCAATATTTGTACATATTTCTTATCTCCTACCTACCAGCTCCAATTATATCTTCTATAATGTAGGGCTCTTAAGGACAAAATGTGTGTGTGTGTGTGTATATAAAGAGCCCCCTTGCCCTTATCCTGCTTTGTAAGTCTCCAATCTTAAATACCATCAAACTTTTTAATTTTAAGCGTATCTAAGTTCTTTGCAATCTACTTAGAAATCACAAAGATAGGAAAGGAAGCTCTGAATAAAAAAAAGACATGTAACCTTCCACAAACAGGCAGGGTACCCAAAAATGGGGAAATTGTAGTATAGTTGAGATGCTATGCTAATTGAAGCTTTCCATATCAGGAGAAATTGTAGTAATTAGTGATAATAAATCTAAGAATTTATTTTCCTTACTGGAAAAGACCAGTGTTCTTCAGTCTCCATAGATGCCTATGCTAATTTAAGCTTTCCATATCAGGAGAAATTGTAGTAATTAGTGATAATAAATCTAAGAATTTATTTTTCTTACTGGAAAAGACCAGTCTTCTTCAGGGAATAAAAAAAAACAAATGGAAATGGTAGTGTTGGGGTTAGTAAGGGACCCCAAAAGGTTGGTGGTCACAGACCAGTGTTGTGAGGTATCTCAAAAATTTGCAGGCTTGAACCCATATCTAAGTCAAGGAGTAAAATGTATTGTAATTATAATACCAATTGAAGCAGGGTAAGTTCCAAAAGAATTTAGCAAAGGACCCAAGAAAAAGGAGGTAGATTGATAAGACAAAGTTGATCAGAGCTTCACATTACTTGTTTGCTAATTTTATGGCTTACAAGTAGGTTTGAGGGGTGGTCTATTCATAATTTTCTCAGGAACATGGTTATCACTGGACAACAGATTATCTATCTGTCAGTCAGTAATGTTTGTAGGACTATTCTAAGGTCAGAAGACTTTGAAATCATTGTTAGAACATTAGCATTCTTAGATCAGAGGGCCTCAGGATCACTAATATATCTTCCCTAAAATCTAAGGGAAGAAATACTATTATATTCCTAAACCAGAGGACTTTTACAATCATTGACAGACAGATTGCCAGAATAATAGCACTCCAAGGTTGGGGAGGGGAGACCTCAGGATCACAGATTCCAAAGGCAGATGACTTTAGAATCATTGACAGATTGTTAAAACAGAAGCATCCCAAGGTCAGAGGGACCTCCCTACTAGTGTATCCCTTAGAAGCTACATCCTATTATTTCCCATCTGAAGCAGCCTGAATCCCAAATTCATTTGGGACAAAGGGATGAAGGTCTCATCTTCTGGAGCTGCTTCATGCTGACAAGGGGTGTAGAGCTGTCTCTGCCTAGTGGGGTTCAGAAGGCTGGGGAGGGGAGACCCACAGCAGCATCCAGGGCGTCTCAAGTGTCAGAATCAGTTAGCCCAGGGGATTCAGGTTAAACAAGTAGTTTATGGCTTGGAGTCTGGAGGAAACAAATCTCATAAATAGGTTAAAAATGCAGGGGCAAAACATGAGCAAGAAAAGAATAATTAAAAGTGGGGTTAGTGTAAGAGACAATAGCCAGGAACCCCTTCCAGAGGAAGGCTGGGGGATGAGATGAGATGTTCATGAATGTCTAGCATCCAGCCAGCTTTCTCCAGGATCCTCTCAGGGAAAACTCAACCTTCCCTGAGTTGTTGATGTATATACAGTAGGAGGTATTGGCAAGGGCACAAACACCACCCCTGGAAGCAGGGAGATTATCCAAGGCCAGCCTGTTATCTAAAACCATGTTAGCAAGAGAGTTGAGATTCTTGGATCTCTCAGAGAGAGAGAGAGGAGTTTCACTGGCCAGCTGGTTGATTGCGGCAGTCAGATTGCAGAGGATATTCTCATGGTCTAAATAGCCTACCCAGGGAACTAGCCTTGCTTAAATACTAAAGAACATTTCCACGAATCCCTGATTTTGTCTCCTTGAAGAGATGGGAGCAGTGTTGGAAGCAGTGACCTTATACACAGTGAAAGGAGCACTAGGGCTTAAGCACCACAAGGTTTAAAAGGTGGTAAGGATTGGGTAGGGAGGATGATAGAGGAGGAGGGCTCCAGTCAGGGGCATTCCTTTTGACAGGTCCCCCAGAAACATCAAAGCAGAATGGAAAACCCCCTTTACAAAGAGAAGCATATCCCTTAGGTGCATAAGTACAGAGGTAGTTTTGTAGTAGCTTCCTGGCTAGTTGTCCCCAAGGATGATTATAATTACATGGCATTATATCAGAAGGAATGTTGGTTCTCAGGAGGTTATGAGGAAGCTTCAAGGAGGGTCCTCGAGAAGCATTATGAGTGAGCTTGCCAGAAAAACTTTGGAATGGACATCCCACAATTATTTCTAGGATGCTCATAGTCATGGGTACAAGGAGCCCTTGATCCATCTGTACAGCTGGTACAGGTTGCCAAGGTGAAATTATGGCAGATGTGAGAGGGGTTGCTCTCACTTAATCCAACAGTATTAGTGGAACAATCAATGTCCCAACATCTGGGATGTAAACATGGCCCTTAGGTTATAGTGATAGTTGCTGTACCTGTGATCTAGGTGCTGAGAGAGATGGGTAAGAGATCCTTTCTGGTGAGAAAATGGGATTGTCAGGTTAAAGTTCTTCCCCTGTGGGGGTAGCCAGTACAAAAGGGATGGCCTCCAGGGCGGGGATGGAGACATTTGGGAATGAGGCCTTTGAAAATAATGCATCTGTGGGCTGCCCTGAGGATGCTGAGGCCACCCAACAATTGAATGACCATGGAGTTCCCTAGACTGACTAAGGACTGAGACATTATCTCCACACTGTCAGGGCTCCCAGAGTGATATCAAAATAGCTAGAGAGAAAATACTAGGAGAAAAGCTCTTATTCTCAGAGTGTTATCAAAGGTACATCTGGAAAAAGTGGAAAATAATAAGAAAGAAAGAAAACTAGAGTGAGGGAAAAGACACAATTTCACCCTTCTCTATCCAGTGTTTCCAGGAGTTCTATGGAAGAATACTTTCAGATCCTCTGTGGATTCACAGGAATATTCAGAGATGTCTGAGAGAGAAGTAACAGAAGGAGCACTTTTGATTTAGAAACAGGAGTCCAGCTGGGGAAACCTTCCAGTATGACTGAATTTGGAGTAGTCAGTATGCCCTTATATGGTTCTTTCCACTTTATACCAGGGGTTCAGCACCTTGAGCCTTCCAAGATTTTAAGCACACCATTTACAGGGGTTACAGTCTGAGTATGAGCATCTGTGAGTTTAGGGAGATGTTTATTTGCATATTCAGAAAAAGCCTTCTGGACTGCACCAAGCTGTGTGGCAAATTGAGTGACCAGATGCTGTTCTGGATCTACAAAAAAAAAAAGAGGCTAAGAAGGGTCTCCCATACAGAAGTTCAAAGGGGCTAAGCTTCATGTGCAATGCAGATTCTAAGAAGTCCTCATGGGAGATTCTTCACCCAGTCCTAAGGACTCATTTGAGGATGTGATTCATTTTCTCCCAGAAGACTGAGGCTCTCAGGCAGGGTGGAGATGATAAGTAACCTTAAGGGCCACCTTTTGAGTTATTTGATTAGTGAAGGCTGAGCCATTGTTGCTCTGCAAGGAGCTGGGCAAGCCATAGTGAGGTAAGATTTCTTTTAGCAAACACTTTGATACCTCTGCAGCCTTCTCAGTCTTGCAAGGGAAGTTTTTACCCAATTAGGTGATAAAGATCAAAAGCAACTTGAAGCCTCTGAGAGGGGGGCATAAATCTATCTAAGTATGTACCCTTCCTTCAGATAGACTTCAGGATGGGGGCCTAGGGTTAAAAGTCCTTTCAGGATTTACTTGGGCACAAACTTGGCAGATCTGACAGATCTGTTTGATTATTTCTCCTAGCTTGTGAATAGTGAAAATAGGTTTCACAAGGGATTGGAGAGCATTTTTCTCAGGTGAGTAGCTTGTTGTAGGACACAGAAGTTCCCACTGACTGGCCGGCCTCTGGGGTTAGAAGTTGGCCTGAAGGTGTTTGAAATCATCCAGAAGGAGAAAGGGTGTACCCCCTTTCTTTAGCAAAGGACCTGTTCCTCCTGGGAGCTACATGAGAGTGTAGGAGCTGGAAATTAAAAGTCAGAGGCAAACAGCAGCAGGGGCAGCTGAATCTGCAAGCCTGTTTCTCTTGGTCTAAAGTGAATCCCCCTTCTGGTGTCCTTCACAAAACATAATAGAAACCTCTTTAGGTCTGTGGACAGCTTGTAATAATTGTAGAACTTCCCCTTTAGTAGGAAGCAGAAACTTATACGCCTACTAACTCTTATTTAATGCCCTTCTTCCCCTTCCACCTCTCTCAAATCTTTGTTCCCCTTAATCTAGAGGCTCAGGATGTCCATAAGCATCTCCTATGATTGATTATTTTCCTGTAAAATGAGGACTACACATAAGATTAATATTCTGAGGGAAAGGGAGTGAGGGGAATAGTTTCATGGTAAGAGTAATGCACACCAAAATTTTTCTGACTAAAGAAATGTATCTTTAATGTATCTTCCACTATGAAGAGAGAATTATTATTTATAATGTACATCTTTCCAGTATTTCCTTCAACAACCTACTCTCTAAATTCCTTGGTGGGGGAAGTAAGGGAAAGGGAAGAATTCTTTCCTTTTCATATTTCCACCTTTATAGCCTTATCTTCTTTACTCATTTTTACTATTTGCCAGTACAGACTGAACTTTTATTATTGCTACCTGGGGTTAAAAAATGATGGTAGAAAGAATCCTCTGCATTAAACTAATAGATGTTCCAACTGGCTGAACTTAATAATTTCTGCTGATCAATTAACAAGAATTAATTAAATTTCTACTAGTTACTATGCACTGTGCTAGTATCTGGGAATGAAAAGATAGAAATAAAACAACTCTCAAAGAGCTTACATAACATGTACATATTCAAATAATGTAAAATCAATTAGAAGATTCCCCTTGTGACTCAATGGAGTTCCCCTGATTGGACCCAGAAACCATTCATTGATTGGACAGACTATTCTCCATTAAACAGTCCTTACAACCCTCTCAGTTTCCCCTATTTACTTGGGAAGTTGTCTCAAGACTTAAGGTTGTGTTTTCATTATAGAGTAATTTATTGTCAAACAAAGTTAATTGGAGCAAGTTTGCATAGTGTTGAACTGCTCAAGACCAACATAAGCAGGCCTAAAAAAGGTCCAAGAGCATGGAGTCAATTTTCCCCTGAGAGTAAACCTACTGAAATATCCAATCCTATTCAATCCAACAAACTGAAGTTATTGGGTTGTAGTGGAAAGAACACTGGCTCTTGAGCCAGAGATCATCATACAAATATTACCATTGATCCTTCCTACCTTGGTCAAGTAATCTTGGTGAAGTCTCTAAACTCCCTAAAAGTCTAATTCTTCATCTGTAAAATGCGATAGTTGAACTAGATGAATACTTCTGAGTCCCATTTTCCTTTTTAAATATAGGGTCCTGATTGTCCACTGTTAGACATGGAAAGAATCCTGGTATAATGTGTAGAGAGTTGGTCTCAAGGTCAAGAAGATTTGAATAGAAGTAGAACTTCATAAACATATTGAATATATGCTCCTGGACAATTCATTTAACTTCTCAATAACCCAGGCAACTCACTAAAAATCATTTGTTATATAGTAGTTAATGATTGTTATTGGTAAAGAGAGTTTCCTTACTGGGGGTTCCCTAAAAAACTGAAAACACAGGTTCAAACCCTAACCCCAAAAATAGTTCCAGACACTATATTAGCCTCTGAGAATATGATGACAACAGCAAAGCTATCCCTGTCTTTCAGGATTCCGTAGCCTCTAAGGGCATCATAGGATGGAAGATTTAGAAGCAAAAGGGACCTTAGAGGCTAGCTAATCCAGCCCTTTCATTTTGCAAAATGAAACAGACTCAGAGCATTTAACTGCCTACTTTCCTGCAACTATGGATGTCTTAGAACCAAGATTCAAACTTGAAGTCTCCCAACTTCAAGTCCAGCAATTTAGCAACTACATATCCAGAGATAAATAAGTAGAAAGTAACCTACCAGGATCAGAAAAAATTAATAAAATGGCATTTGAGATGAATCTTGAAGGGAGTTAGGATTATAAAAGTAACGGTGAGGGAAAATATTCCAGGCATGAGTCTAGGGAAGGAGGTAGTCTGTTCAAAAGCATAGAGGTAGGAGGTGGAATACATGGAATGTTTTGTATGGGACCAGTTTGACTCACATTCTGTGTAAGGTGAGGAATATTATCAAATAAAAACAGATCACCTTGTAGAGAGCTGTTAAGTATGTTCTAATTAAACTACGCTATGGAGCCTATGAGCAGGGAAAAATGCTGCTCTGATTTATATGTGATAGTTTTGGGGGCGGAATGGTCAGTGTTGGGGACACCAGGGGTTGATGGGTGCCTCCTCGAAGAAGCACCTACTCAAAGAAAGGAGAGGAAAATTGGGCAAATAAGTGCCAGCATTATTATGTCAAAAACTTATAATAAAAACTAATCTATAGTAACAAATTCTTTGAGCTTTCCCTGCAAGAATTTAAATTCTCAGATATAGTCAGAGCTCAATTTATTTCTGTTATCTGGCTGTTGCTTAAATTCTATGGAGGGAAGCTGTGACTTTTTGGATGACTTTGCACACATCAAAATAACTGAAATGAAGCCTTGTTCACTGCTCTATCAGTGGCCCCTGCTTTGGATAAACCCAGAAAAAGTGACAAGCAGGGAGTGAGTTCAGAAGATAAAAAAAAGTGGATTTGAATTCAGGAGAACCAGATTCAAATGTGAACGTGTATAGGTAAAACTGTGGGTCTAATTCTAAGGGTTAGAAAGATAATATTCTCCTTTCTCCACCATTGAGCAGAATGTTTTCTAAATGAATAGTTTTGTGGTTAACAATATCCTCACACTACACAAATGTGAAAGCAAAACCCAGTGTATAATTCTCATACTTTTTTTTAAATTACTTTTTTTTTTTTTTTGGCTGAGGCAAATGGGGTTAAGTGACTTGCCCAGGGTCACACAGCTAGGGAATGTTAAGTGTCTGAGACTAGATTTGAACTCAGGTCCTCCTGACTTCAGGGCTGGTGCTCCATCCACTGTGCCTCCCAGCTGCCCCGATTCTCATACATTCTGATGTGATATATTGAAGAATATAAGTTATTGCAGAGATGCATTATAGCTTTGCATATCTCAGCTCAATAGTACGTGCAGGATATTTTCATACTCCCCATGGTCTCCTTGAACATTTTCCTATATGACTTTACAGCACTGGTCTGTGTATGTGTGTGTATATATGTGTGTGTGTGTGTGTGTGTGTGTAATGATAGACTCCTATAGCAGTCTGTTGAAGTATATGAACTCCTCAAAATAATGTTTTTACATGCATAATAAAAAATTCATTAAAATTATATATATATATATGTATAAATTTATGAAAACATTAAATATGCATATTTTGATACCTTAGGTTGAGAACTCTTGCTAGAATGTTTTTTTTGAGTCCTAGATTAGTTATCTTTATGTTAATAAGAGTATTGACATCCATGAGAAAAGTCATAATGTGCCTGAGAAAAATGATGTGAGACTGGATTGTTCTTAATAGAGGAATAAAGATTTGCTTCTGATGTCATTCCTTATCAGTAAGGCCCCCAATCTCACAAGCACCACTGACCAAGAGACACATACTTGGGCCTGTGACATTGTTTTTTGAGGGCTAGGATCCAGAGGACTAGGTCATACATAGTCTTCCACAGGATCTTAATTCCTCACAAAGTCAAATTTTCCCTGGGACATAGTCAAGGCTGTTGGTCTCCTTAGATATAGTTGTTCAGGAAAAATAGATGCTGAACTGGTTCTCATTATTAAAGTAAGGATGTTATATAGTGGGTGACGTTGAGAAGAGGTAGTTCTCTCAAACTGGGCAGTCTGCTCCCCTCAAATACTGAACAAATATTCTGAGAATGACATTGATAGAGCCTATTGTTGTCTTAGAGCTGGGGTGGGGAAAAGGAGGTTAGAAGGGAGCCAAATCTTATGGAGATTTTAGAGGGGAAATTTACTTTCATCAAGCAAATTGCAAGACTCCGTGTAGTTACCTTTCAAAGAAAATTATGCTTATTTGCATAAAATAGAGAAAGAGAAAATCAATGAATTGGGCTTGCAAGTAAAAAAGCTAGAGAAAGAACAAATTAAAAACCCCTAATCAAATACCAAACTTGAAATCCTAAAAATAAAAGGAGAATAAAATTGAAAGTAAAAAAAACCTATTGAATTAATAAATAAAACTAAAAGTTGGTTTTATGAAAAAAAAAAACAAAATAGATAAGCCTCTAGTTAATTTGATTAGAAAAAGGAAAGAGGAAAATCAAATTGTTAGTCACAAAAATGAAAAGGGAGAACTTTCCACCAACGAAGAGGAAATTAGAGCAATAATTAGAAGTTACGTTGCCCAACTTTATGCCAATAAATTTGATAACCTAAGTGAAATGGAGGAATACCTACAAAAATATAGATTGCCCAGATTAACAGAAGAGGAAATAAATTACTTAAATAGTCCCATTTTAGAAAAAAGACATAGAACAAGTCATTAATCAGCTCCCTAAGAAAAAATCCCCGGGACCGGATGGATTTACATGTGAATTCTACCAAACATTCAAAGAACAATAAACTCCAATATTATACAAACTATTTGAAAAAATAGGGAATGAAGGATTCCTACCAAATTCCTTTTATGACACAGACATGGTACAGATACCTAAACCAGGTAAAACAAAAACAGAGAAAGAAAATTATAGACCAATCTCCCTAATGAATTTTGATGCAAAAATCTTAAATAAAATATTAGCAAAGAGATTACAGAAAATTATCCCCAGAATAATATACCATGACCAAGTAGGACTTATACCAGCAATGCAGGGATGGTTCAATATTAGATAAACTATTAATATAATTGACTATATCAATAACTAAATTAACAAAAAACATATGATAATCTCAATAGATGCAGAAAAAGCATTTGATAAAATCCAACATCCATTCCTATTAAAAACATTAGAGAATACAGGAATTAATGGACTTTTCCTTAAAATAGTCACTAGCATCTATTTAAAATTATCAGCTAGCATCATATGTAATGGTGATAAACTGGAACCATTCCCAATAGAATCAGGGGTGAAACAAGAGTGCCCACTATCACCATTACTATTCAATATTGTATTAGAAATGCTAGCTTTAGGGGCAGCTAGGTGGCACAGTGGATAGCACCAGCCCTGAAGTCAGGAGGACCTGAGTTCAAATGTGATCTCAGATACTTACTATGCCCTAGCTGTGTGATCCTGGGCAAGTCACTTAAACCCAATTGCCTCAGGAAAAAAAAAAATGCTAGCTTTGGCAATGACAAGAAAAAGAGATTAAGGAATTAGAATAGGTCATGAGGAAACCAAATTAGCACTCTTTGCAGATGATATGATGGTATACTTAGAGAATACTAGAGAATCAACTAAAAAACTATTTGAAACAATTCACAACTTTAGCAAAGTTGCAGGATACAGAATAAATCCACATAAATCATCAGCATTTTTATACATAACTAACAAAATCCAACAGCAAGAGATACAAAGAGAAATTCTATTTAAAATAACTTTTGATAGTATAAAATATTTGGTAATATATCTGCCAAGGTAAAGTCAGGATCTATATGAGCAAAACTACAAAATACTCTCCACACAAATAAAGTCAGATCTAAATAATTGGAAAAATATCAAGTGCTCTTGAATAGGTCAAGCGAATATATTAAAGATGGAAATACTACCTAAACTAATCTATTTATTTAGTGCTATACCATCAAACTCCCAAGAAATTATTTAACTGACCTAGAAAAAATAACAACAAAATTCATCTGGAAAAACAAAAGGTCAAGAATTTCAAGGGAATTAATGAAAAAAAAAAAAAAAGCAAATTAGGGTGGCCTCGCTGTACCAGATCTAAAACTATATTATAAAACAGTGGTCATCAAAACCATTTGGTACTGGCTAAGAAACAGAGTAGTGGATCAGTGGAATAAGTTATGTTCAAAGGACAAAATAGTCAATGATTATAGTAATCTAGTGTTTAATAAACCCAAAGACTCCAACTTTGGGATTAAAAAACTCACTATTTGACAAAAACTGCTGGGAAAATTGGGAACTAGTATGGAAGAAACTAGGCATTGACCCAAACCTCACACGGTGTACCAAGATAACGTCGAAATGGATTCATGATCTAGGCATAAAGAATGATATTATAAACAAATTAGAACAATGTAGGATGGTTCACCTCTCAGTCCTGTGGAAGGGGAAGGAATTTGTGACCAAAGAAGAAGTAGAGATCATCATTAATCACAAAATAGATAATTTTGACTATATTAAGTTAGAAAGGTTTTGTACAAACAAAATGAATTCAAACAAGATTAGAAGGGTAGCAATAAACCGAGAAAATATTTTTACATTTAAGAGTTCTAATAAAGGCCTCATTTCTAAAATATATAGAGAATTAACTCAAATATATAAGAATACAAGCCATTCTCCAACTGATAAATGGTCAAAAGACATGAAAAGACAATTTTTAGAGGAAGAAATTGAAACTATTTCTAGTGACATGAAAAGGTGCTCCAAATCACTAGTGACCAGAGAAATGCAAATTAAGACAACTCTGAGATACCACTACACACCTGTCAGATTGGCTAAGATGACAGGACAAGGTAATGATGAATGTTGGAGGGGATGTGGGAAGGCTTGGACACTGATACATTGTTGGTGGAACTGTGAATGGATCCAACCACTCTGGAGAGCAATTTGGATCTATGCTCAAAAAGTTATCAAACTGTGCATACCCTTTGACCCAGCAGTGTTTCTATTGGGCTTATATCCCAAAGAAATCTTAAAGGAAGGAAAGGGCCTCACATGTGCAAAAATGTTTGTGGCAGCCCTTTTTGTAGTGGCAAGAAACTGGAAACTGAAGGGATGCCCATCAATTGGAGAATGGCTGAACTAATTATGGTATATGAATGTTAGGGAATATTATTTGTTCTATAAGAAACGACCAGCAGGATGATTTCAGAGAGGCCTGGAGAGACTTGCATGAACTTATGCTGAGTGAAATCAGCAGAACCAGGAGATCATCATACACAGCAACAAGACTATATGATGATCAATTCTGATGGACATGGTTCTAT
>JAJPUD010012779.1:0-47639 GCA_023553655.1 Myrmecobius fasciatus | reverse complement strand
TATTTCATATTTTCTTCTATTTTTTCATTTTTTTGTTTTTGTTTAACTGATTCTTGAAGTCTTATTGAGTCATTTACTTCTATTTGTTCAATTTTAATTTTTAAAGTATTATTTCCTTCAGTTATCTTTTTTAGCTCCTTTTGTAGCAGGCCAATTGAGTTTCTTGATTCAATGCATTCTTTTTCCATTTTGCCAGATTTATTTTTCAGTGAATTGTCTTTTTCCAATTCACCAATTTTGTTTTTCAGTGAATTGTTGTCTTTTTCCAATTCACCAATTTTGTTTTTCAGTTCACCATTTTTATTTTCCAGTGAATTGGTGATTTTTTCCAATTCACCAATTTTGTTTTTCAATGAACTGTTTTCTTTTTCCAATTCACCAGTCCTATTTTCCAGTTTTTGATATTTCTATTGCCCTGATCTCAATTTATTTCCCCATTCTTCTTCTAGCTCTCTTTTGAGATTCTTAATGCAATCATCCAGGTAAGCCTTCTGAAAGGGAGACCAACTTAAGTCTGCCTTTGTGGCTTCATCTGGGATTGTTTTCATAATGTCAGGATCTGGGGACTGTTCTATTTTTTCTCCGTAAAAGCTTTCTATGGTGAGAGCTCTCTTCTGCTTCTTGCTCATGGTTTAAAGTTGGGATATTGGTCAAAAGCAGAGAAAACTGCTACAATTTGTATTTGCCCTGGGACAGTTTGCCGAGTTGACTTCCGGTCTGAGACTGGTCGGGCTAGATTCGCACTAGGACCACGTTTTCAGCTGCTCTCGATCCACCCTTTACCAAAGGCAGATCTGCCAAAGCACCTGCCCACAAGCAGAGCAAAGTGGCCCAGGCATCTCCCAGGGGCTTCCTGGGTGCCTTAAATCCACCCCTCTATCGCAGCCCTGACTTCCGCCCCGGCTGGAGTCTGATTGCGACCAGCGGCCAATTTCCCCTGAGGCTAACCTTCTCTGGAGTTCTTTCCAGGTAGATTTTTGATAGAAGTGCGTTGTAGTCCAAATGTTTGGTGGAGCCTTCACTCACAAACCAGTTCGAAGGCTCACTTTGTCTGGGTTTGAGGGAAGGTCCCAAAGGAGTTCACAAGAAAGCTGTCTGCAGTTCGCCATCTTGGCTCCGCCCCCTTCAATAATAAAGTTCTTAAGAGAAAAATATGTCATCTTTCCATAGAATGTAAACAGTTTAATCTCATTGATTCCCTTATGATTTCTTTTTAATGTTAACCTGTTGATGCTTCTCTTGTTTGAATGTCAAATTTTCTATTGAGCTCTGGTCTTTTTCATCAGGAATGCTTGAAAGTCCTCTATTTCATTAAATATTCATTTTTCTCTGAAGGATTATACTCATTTTTTGGTGAGTAGGTTATTCTTTGTTGTAATCCTAGCTCCTTTGCCTTCTAGAATAGCATATTTCAAGCTCTCCACTCTTTTAATATGGAAGGTACTACACCTTGCATGAACCTGACATAGTTCCATGATATTTGGATGGTTTCTTTCTGGCTATTTGAAATATTTTCTCTTTGATCTAGGAGTTCTGGAATTTGGCTATAATATTCCTAGAAGTTTTTATTCTGGCATCTCTTTCAGGAGGTGATAGGTGGATTTTTTTCTATTTTTATTTAATCTTCTGGTTCTAACACAACAGGGCAGTTTCATTTACATTTTCTTGACATTTGATGTCTATATTCTCTACTTTTTTTGAACATGGCTTTCAGATAGTCCAATAACTTTCTTTTTTTTCTTTTTCTTTTCTTTTCTTTTTTTTTTTTTCTTTTTTTTTGCTGACGCAATTGAGGTTAAGTGACTTGCCCAGGGTCACACAGCTAGGAAGTGTTAAGTGTCTGAGCTCAAATTTGAACTCAGATCCTCCTGACTTCAGGGCTGGTGGTCTATCCACTGCTCTACCTACCTGGCTCCTAGTCCAATAACTTTCAAATTATCTCTCCTCAATCTATTTTCCAGTTCAGTTGTTTTTCCAATGAAATATTTCCTACTTTTCTCTATTTTTAAAAAAATTCTTTTGATTTTATATTATTATTTCCTGAGGTCTCATGGAGTCATTAGCTTCTATCTGCCCAATTCTAATTCTTAAGAAATTAAATTCTTCAGTAAACTTTTGTACCTCTTTTTCCATCTGGCCAATTCAGCTTTTTAAGGAGTACTTCAGTGAATTTTGTACTGTCTTTCTTTCTTTCAGTGGATTTTGAACTTCTTCCATTTGACCAATTCTGTTTTTTAAGGAGTTCTTCAGGGAATTTTCATGTCTCAATTGGGTTTGGGTTTTTTTTAAGGTGTTGTTTTCTTTAGTATTTTTTATGCTTACTTTACCAAGCTGTTGATCCTCTTTTCATTTTTTCTTTCATCATTCTCATCATTCTCCAAATTTTTTATCCTGCTCTACTCTCTTTAGCTCTTCCAGAAATACTTGTTAGGCTTGTGTCTGATTAGCATTTCTTTCCTGTGAGGGTTTTCTTAGAGTTTTTTCCATACTGTTGTCTTCTGCCATAGTAGCTTTTAATGGTCAGATCTTTTTGTTGTTTGTTCATTTTTTTCCCTATTAGTTGACCTGTAACTTTGTGTTAAAGTTGGGCTCTAAACCTGGGGTGGGGTGAAACATTTTTCCAAGCATCAGGTTTTTTGGCTGCTGTTCTGAGAGTTAGTTCTGGAGCTCTATAAACTTTCCAAGGAGAGATGTTATCTAAGGAGAGATGTAGTAATTGATCTTCTGCTCTTTATACAGAAAAGAATGCTGCATACCTGCAGCCATAAGTGCTAGTGTTTCTCCTGGTCCTGAATTTTAACTGGTGCCCTGTTCTCCTGCAGTCGCAAACACTAACGCACCTCTCTACTTTGAAACTTGGTCAGAAAAATTGATAATGGGAAAGAAGTAGACAAAGTGAATTTAGGATCGTTGGTTTTTTAACCTGAACAGTAAGGGAGGAGAGAGAATGGAGAAAGGGAAGCACGGAAAAAAATTAATATGGAAACATCAAGAAAGGGATTAAGGCATTAAAAACACAAACACACACACACACACACACACACACACACACACACACACACACAGAGGCACGCACATAATTTTAAGCTTCAGCAATTCCACAGCAGGATAGCTACTGATCTCTATCAAGAGAAACAAGAGAGAATACAGACTGCAGGAACACTTCAGAGGTAAAGAAAATTTGTCAGGTATGGTATGCCACACTCTAAGAAGCAGCTTGAGACGAGAAAACACTCTTGGATGTGCAAACACAGATTTGGGTTCAAGTACAGGCTCTGCTAATAATTAGCCATGATGATTCCAAAGCCAGGTACTTTTAAATTTCTAAGCCTCAATTTCCTCATCTCAACTACATAGAATAAATATAGGCAACACCACCAAAGTAATTTCTGAAAGAAAGTAACAATAAAAATATAGATTGAAAAATAACACTAATTATAGAAGCCAGTTAGGTTTTATATAAACCACATTTGTAAGAAAAGGTATGGCTTATCATCAGTCTAAAGCAAATAGTACTTGCACTTCCTATGGTTAATGAGAAAAGCATTTATGTAGAGTATCATAATATTATGTTCTAAGGAGACCAAGAAAAGCGCATCACTAGTGAGAAACTTACTCTGGAAAGCTGAAGTGATTACCTTAAATATAAACCAATGTCTTTTAAAAGTTACTTACAAAATCCATGTGCTCAACCTTTCCATCACTCTGTACATAAGAAGCCATATTTGGCAAAGACACAGATATCAATTTACAATATTTGTAAAATATTTCTTTCTTTAAACAGTCTTTCTTCAGTCAATATATGGAGGAAGACATACAAACACTATGAAATCAACCGCCAAAATCTAAATTTGATGTACAATATGAAAATCCTAAATTACATATTGAATGACAATCAACTTCATTTCTAAATTGCCTTTATTTTGGGTCTATCTCATCATGCTTTCTGATCAAACACAATCAAGACCAAAACCAAACATTTCTAAAGTCTATGTAAAATGAAAAAGATCAAAGATATCTGGCCAAACATGGACATCAGAGTTTCCCACTTGCCAAACATCACTATTATCTTTACAATGGGAAGCCAGCCAAAACCACAAGCCCTGTTTATGATTGTTGGAAGATTCTGCTAGCTAGGCTGGAGGTGTTAAAACTTTGATAAGCCTAAAGTCTTCATCCATATTTGTTGATCTCCACAGTTCAGAGGAAAACAAGAATGTTCTTGTCTCAGCTTTACTGCAATTGGCTTCCATTTATTCCCCCCCAATGTCCAGAGAAAGGAAATAGGTTTTCCAAAGGCTCTATGTAAGAGATAAAATGAAATCACCAGGGTTACACAATTTATGGAGCTCTCACTAAAGAATGTTAAGCTTGATGAAGTTTTTAAAGTTCCCAGAGACATTTCCTCACATTTAAATGTCATTAAATCAAGGGAAAAAAGTACTCTTTAAAATGTTCAGTGGAGGAGGAAGGGAAATTTTAAGTAGTTTCTTACCGAAGCAGAGAGAAGACATCATATGAATTACGAACACAGTTCTGATCTACCTGGAGAAGACTGCTCTTCTGGGCATTTGAACAACCCTGAAAGACATCAATCAACAAGTCAAATTAACAATGACCTCAAATTCTCCTTTTAATACAAAAACCGCAACCCTCTGCCTACAGGATAAAATACAAAATACTTTGCCTGGGATTCAAAACTTTTCAAAATCTGCCTCTAACCTACATCTTCACCATTATTTACATTATTTTAAAATCTATCCCAAATGTACTAATTCCCAGATATGATCCTGCCCTCTTCTACTGACTCTGCACAAACTCTCCTCCATTCCTGAAATTCAGTCTCTCATCTCTACCATAATACCATTTTCTTATTCAAGTCCTTTAAAGTTCAGTGCCACTTTCCTCCAAGGAAGAAAGCCTTCCCCAATTCTTTTCCCTTATACTCCTGAAGCAGAAACCTCAAACATTCTCATTTCCCTCAGAATAAAAAGGGGGATACCTAAGAGGCATAGTCGATAGAGCATCAGCTCTGGAGCCAGGAGAATCCAAGCTCAAATCTGGTCTCAGACACTTAACCTCAAATGCCTCACAAAGGGAAAAAAAAAAAAAAACCATACACACACATGCACATACATGTGTGCTATATTATATTTTGTATATGTATTCTATTTCTTGCCTTGATCAAAAGCTTTGTATTTTACTTACATTTAGAACCATATTCATCCTGTCTTCTATATTCTAATCTCCTTGAAAAAAAAAAGTCTGCGTTGGCATTCTTTGCCACCTTTAACCTTGGTACTTATCATCTATTTGTCACAAAGTAGACTTTTGGGAAATGTCTTATTTGATGTACATATTTTTTAAAGCATGGGGATGTTGCAGATAAATGAGATTTCCAGATAATTAATGACTTACACAGAGATAATTTCAAAAATGGATCTGGACTACCCTTCACTTTGCTAGCTAACCTTCCTAATTTCATTTCATCCATATTTTAATATGTCTTCAACCAAAGCATGGGTGAAAATGTCAAATGGCACAAGAACAGAAGTTTGAAGCACTCCATTAGAGGCATCCCTGCAGAACAGCCCTTGCCATTTTCCCAGGCCAGTTCACAAAATCTTATTTAGAATACCATATGCCTAAATTTAGGAAATTGCTCAACAACCCCAAGCTGCTCTTCAAAACAAAACTTTTAAAAAGCTTTTAAAAAGACTAATGTACTACAAGAGGTGTTATGTGAAGCTTGAAACACCACACTCTCCAAAGATTCAAAATTGTGGGTAACTCAAAAGCCAATTGAAAGGGACCACTGGGTGAGAACAGGCTTAAATATATCTGCAAAGATAATCAATACTCTAGAAGTAGAGTTAAAGGCTATTATTCAGGAAATGTTTTAGCAGGGGAAAAAAGAAAGAGAACTAACTACTAGGTAGTTGCATACTTTTCATATAAATGATTAATATTCTTTTTAGAGGAACTGTCAGATATATTCATGGACAATCAAATCACTCACAAACACAAACATATACCCCATAGTACCTAGAGACAGGTAGTGTATTGAAAAGTGGAATGGGAATGAAGAGTCCAAATAAAAATTCCTGCTGTGATATAAATTAGCACTATATCTCTAGATAAGTCATTTACCTTCTTAGACCAATGTTTCTTCATTTGCAAAATGAAGGAGTTAGACTAAATAATCTCCAAGGTCTCTTTTCCAGCTCTAATATTTTTTCACTATATGAACACCTAAGGAAATTATTAAAGTATCTTTTCTGCTTTGCAACTGACATTCTTGAAATGGGTGAAGGCATGTTATCAATACCACCGAATTCCACCAAATGAAAAGTTCCAAAAGATATTTGATAAAGAATTTTGATGGAAAAAAATTATTCATTTATCTGTCACTGAATTATCTCTGTGAGATTCTGACAAATGTCAAAGAACCTTGAGGGGATTTCTTTTAAGTGTACATCACTCAAATTTCTGCAAAGATGCCAGGCCTACCAATCAGTCCTCTTATAAATAAGAGAACAATAGTCAGCAATCAGGACCAGGTACATCTACAGAGCTTAAGAATTGGAAGTCAATAGAAAATTGAGTTAATTTCAGACACTCTATCTCCACTGTCTCAGCATATAATCAATTACTGTATTTAGAGCATTGAGGAAAAGCAATTTTAAGAAATGCAGCCACACATTTTGATGGATTTCTTAATTGTAAGCAAATACGAGACCAATAGTTCAGAATAAGGAATAAAAGCTCTCATATATTTGACTTTCTTTTAGGTGTCTTATTTTTCCATTTTATCTGAAAATAGAGATACAATACATACATAATATATACATGTATCTGCATAATCATATATGACTGAAAATCATTCCCCAAAAGATAAATGGTCAAAGGGTATGGACAAACAGTTCTTCAAAAAAAGAAATGCAGGGCAGCTAGGTGGCGGAGTGGATAGAGCACCAGCCCTGAAGTCAGGAGTACCTGAGTTCAAATCTGGTCTCAGACACTTAATATGCCCTAGCTGTGTGACTCTGGGCAAGTCACTTAACCCCAATTGCCTCAGCAAAAAGCAAAAAAAAAATGCAAAGTATTTTTAGAGGAGTTGCCAGACATATTCATGGACAATTAAATCACTCACGCAAACACACATACATATACTCCATAGTACTTAAAGACAGGCGCTGTATCGAAAAAGAGTATTGGAATACTCTTTTCCAATAAATTCCTGCTTTGATATGAATATATCAACTGGGGAATGGCTAAATAAATTGTGGTACATGAATATAATGGAATACTACTGCACTGTGAAAATTGATGTGTGTGGTGAATATAGAAAAAGCTATGTTACCTGATGCAAAATGAAATAAACTGAGCCAAGAAAACAACATACACAGTAACTACAAGAATCTAAATAGAAGAAACAATCTTCAAAAAATCAGAAGTAAATATAACAAAAATTTAAAGATCAAGTAGAACTTGAATGAAGAGATATGTAAAAGTTGGCGATTCACAGGTAGTACACACAGCACATGTTTCTAGATTGTCAATATATTATTCTGTTGTGACCAACTTTTTTCTCCTCTCTTAAAACCAAACTACTATTTGTCATTTGTCATATTGTCTCAGGGAGAGTGTGAGGAGAGGGATCCATGGGAGACTGTGATGATACCAGTAATAACATCAGTAATGTTATTTAAAACCACAAAATCAACTTCATAATCAAGAGACTGGTTAAAATGACAAGAGAAAAGACCAAAGTGAAGGGCCTAAGAAACACGAGTACATTAATGCTCTTTTTGCAGAGCTGTGAAGAGTGCAACCATTCTGGAAAGCAATATGGAACTAGGACCCCAAAATTATTCAACTGTGCATACTTTTTGACCCAGCAATATCATTACTAGACTTACACTGCAAAGAGATCAAAGAAAGAGAAAAAGGACCCTGTGTATAAAAAATATTTAAAGTAATTCTTTTTGTGGTGACAAAGAATTGAAAATTAAGGCAATGTTTATTAAATGACAAATGGCCAAACAAGCTATGATTACATGACTTTGATAAAACATTATTGTAATATTAAAAATGATGGGATGATTTTAGAAAAGCCTGTAGTGACTTCTATGAACTGATGAAAAGCAAAGTGAAAAGAATAAGAACAATTTATACAGTCATAGCAATATTGTAAAGATAATCAACCTTCAAAGACTTAGTAGCTCTGATCAATAAAATGACCAAACACAATTCTAAAGGACTCATGATGAAACATGCTAAACACCTCAGGAGCAGAAGCTGATGGACTCACAGAATGCAGATTGAAACCAAATTCTTTTCTTTTTTTTTCTTTTTTCTTATTCTTTGACATGGATAATGCAGAAATTTGTTCTGCATGACTACACATATTTGTAACTATACATATTTATAAGCCTTCTTAAGGGGTTAGGGAAGAAAAGAATTTGGAATTGAAAACAAAATAAAACTGAATTTAAAAATAAAAATAACTCCAACAAATAGTTATCCATCATTTACTTCAAAACTTCTTGTGAAAATATTCAGACCAAAATAAAAACCATTTTTTCCAACTGATTCTCCTACAGCCCAGATGCCAGATCCCTCTTCATACTGGATGGTTGTTCTACTACTCTAGGGATTTTATACTTTATTAATGTCCTACATAAAATGTGGTATCTCAAACTAAACAAAATACTTTGCGTCTGACAAAGGCAGGGAACAACAGGAATATCACCTCATTTTCTGTACCACATGCCTCTCTTAATACAGCTTGAAATCACATTAGTTCTTTGTACTGCCAGGTCCTATGTCCCTCTTAATGCAGTCTGAAATCACTTTAGCTCTTTACATTGCCAGGTCATACTGCTGATTCTTGCTGCCCCTTCTTCCAGATCATTTTTTCCACAGAAGATGTTATCTAGTCATTTTAACTCAAATATTTGACTTTACATTTTAGATCCTAATTGTTATCCAATGTGCTATTTATTCCTCAATTTTGTGTCATCTAAGACTTTGGTAAGCATGCCACTTAACTGTTCCCTTCATGTCATGAATAAAAATGTTAAATAGTAGAAAAACAAGCATTTCTTAAGTAACTGTCATATTCATGGCACCACTCTATGAATCCTGTTGCATTTCCCTGAAAACCTCCTTCAAACAACATGGAATGACTACTCAACCAATTCCAAATGTACTTTACTAACTAATTAACAGCCAACATTTATGTGATGACAAATACATGCTA
Source organism: Myrmecobius fasciatus (assembly GCA_023553655.1). NCBI lineage: Eukaryota > Metazoa > Chordata > Mammalia > Dasyuromorphia > Myrmecobiidae > Myrmecobius > Myrmecobius fasciatus. The sequence goes on along the minus strand of JAJPUD010012779.1, from coordinate 38,374 downwards.
AGAGTTTTGCAAATAGTATTGTATTTGATTCTCTAACAGTCCTGGCAGATAGGCCCTGTATTATCCCCATTTCTACAGGTGAGAAAACTGAGGCAAAGTTCTTAAGTAACTTGCCCAGGGTTATATTAGTATCTGAAGCCAGATTTTAACTCAAAAAATGAGTCTTCCTGACTCCAGTTCCAGTGCTCTATCTACTACGCTACCTAGATGCCCCTAATAAATGCATTTATCTCACAGAATCTAGAACATATGTCTGAATCTTGTCAAAAAAAAAATGCATGTAATTGTGACAAAAGCTTTGCTGAACCATTTGGTAATGTTTAACATATACTGGATTACTTGATCTAGGGAAGGGGGTGGGGGAAAGGAAGGAAAAAATTAGAATACAAGGTTTTTCAAGGGTTAATGTTGAAAAATTATCCATGCATATGTTTCAAAAATTGAAAAGTTTAATTAAAAAATAAATAAACTATTTGGTAAAATTTTGTTAGAAATTAAAGTCAAATAAATTTATTTATTTATAAAGAAATCACCACCATCAACTGAAGTCTCCTATCTTATCCTTTCTAAAAAAAAAATTTTTTTTTTAAATCACGGAATTTTCTTTTATTACCGTAATACCTTTCTCATTCTCCATAATCTTTCAAAAGTCACTAACAGTAGGTCACTAATCACACTGGACAGTTTTTAAAATATTCTGGGATCTTGTTCCTCTAGGAGATTAACAATTTCGGGATTCATTTAAATGTTTTCTTACTATAACCTTAAATAACTACGATTTCAACTATTTATTAGCAATTTTTGTTGTACTTTTTCCATAAAAAAAAAATATACTGCTCTATTGGAGAAAATGAAAACAAAATAGTGAAACAGTTATTATTTTCACTTCATCACTATCCTCACCTAACCAAAGAACTAATCTCCTATCTTTTACTTTTATCAAGATCCTTTTTTTCATCTACTTTAGTATTCTTTGCTAGCCTCAACTCACCCTGAGATTTAGCCCTCCTGACAATATTCTTTCTTTTTTTTTAATTCTTTATTTTCCCCCAGTTACACATAAAAAAACATTTTCCTTAGTTATACATGTACATTCTTTTTTTTTAATATTTCCTTATGAATCATTTTGGGAGAGAAAAATCAGAACAAAAGGAAAAACCATGGGAGGAAAAAAAAATAAGACAAGAAAAAGAAAAAAAAAAAAGAAGAAAAAGAAAAAGAAAAAAAAAAAGTGAACATAGGATGTGTTGATTTACATTCAGTCTCCATAGTTCTCTCTCTGGACGTCGATGGCGTTTTCCATCCAAAGTTTTTGGGATTAGCTTGAATCACTGAACCACTGAGAAGAACCAAGTGTTATAATTGATCATCACACAATCTTGCTGTTACGGTGAACAACGTATTGGTTCTGTTTGTTTTGCTCAGCAAAAGTTTGTGTAAATCTTTCCAAGCCTTTGTAAAATGAGCTTATTCATCATTTTTTATAAAACAATATTCTATTACTTTCATATGCCATAACTTAATTAACCATTCCCCAATTAATGGGTACCTACTCATTTTCCAATTCTTTGTCTCTACAAAAAGAGCTGCTACAAACATTTTTGCACGTGTGGGTCCTTTTCACTCTTTTATGATTTCTTTGGGATACAGATCCAGTAGCAGCACTGCTGGATCAAGTGACTACTGGAGCACTCATTTCCCCTGAAGGGTGCAGTCATTTATATTTCAGCAATCAATTTTTCCTAATTGATTAAAAAGATGTCCAAAATAGAAATTTTCTTTATCATTTATTTCACCTTGCAAAAGAAGAAATTATCATATCACTAAATAAAGCCAAGAATTTATGAAATGTTTTGGTTTTTAACACAAAAACTCCAGCAGAACAAATGTCCTGATATCTAACGTTACCCATAACTATTATATCTTAAAAGAACATTTACATGCTTCCTGAGGTTCTCATCTATTTAATCTTTCTTCCCAGATACTCCCATGAAAACAACATGTCTACCTTTTCCCAATTTCTCTCAACTACCATCTACCCCACTCCACTTCTTATCGCAGTTCCTAAATTTCCTCACATAAGTATAGTTTTTTTAATATTCAATGCTATTCCATTTCCCTTTTACCCATGCTCTACCTTTTGAATCCTTCTATATCCATATTCCAGGAATAAGTTCCATCCCACTAAATCACAATTATATGTATGAGGTCAGATTTTTCTATTGCCATTTGTATGTCTAGTATACAATGTCTATTACGCTTTGTGCACCTGCATATAAATATCTTAGATCACTTGTTTTATTGCTGGCTTCTTTCTTGAATTCTGTCTCCTTTGAATTATATAAGGTACCCTTCCCGATAGTCTTTTTCCTATGTAGTAGCAGTCACTTGGACTAGCAATGTGGACTAGCAAACATATAATGATAACACTTTCTCCCTAACCTACCCTTTTCAGTTTCAAGTTCTCTTGAATGGATTTGTAAGCCCTTAGGCAACTATTTTTCCACTGGTTAGGTACACTTAATCCCCTCTCAAGGGCTTATAAGTCTTACATCTTAAAACTGTGGTTTAGAAATCTAAATTCTAATTCTCAGACATCAACTTCTTAACCAGATCCTCACTCTGCAGATCTACCAAAGTCCCTGCTTTCAATCACCAGCAGTGCTAAAAACACCACTCATATCCCTAAGATACTCAATTTCTTGCCAAGGACATCATAATTTTTATTAATGTTTCATAGCCTCCTTCTGCCAGCATTGCTTATCTTCCTGTGAAGTGGGTGTGTAATGATCAGATTTGACAAATCTGCAGGGTATGACACATTCCAGATATATTTTCTGAGAAGATCGACTTCTTGCAATGTTAATATCAGGTCAACCAATAGCTGCCTCCATACCCTTTAGGAGAATCAATCCTTATCTCTTCTATTGTCCCTTACTAAATATGAGCCTCTTCTTTATGCCAAAACTTCTTAAACTATGGGTTGTGATCCACATGAGGCCACATAACTGAATATGAGAGTCATGAAATTATGATTTATTATTGGGAAATGTTTGATTTGTATACTTATTTTATATACCTGTATAACCTGAGGTCACATAAAAATTTCTCCAGAAAAACGGAGTCATGAATAGAAAATGTTTAAGAAGCCCTACTTTCCACTATCTATGGATCCTCCTTATTACTTCTTGGAAGGCTAGCAGGTGTTTTCTCCACAGTTTGCCCAGCCATCCTTTTCCATAGAAAGGTCTCACACCAGTTACTTAGTTCTAAGCGTTCAATGATTCCTCTTCATTTTTTCCTATTTGTTCTTCTACCCACTCCTCTCCCAAATTCCATAGAAGAAGAAAGGAATCAATTCCTGATTCAGGATTGTGCAAAGAGAAAAAGAAACTGACTAGTTGAGTTCTGACCCATGTTGGGCCATCAGGGTAATAAAGAGTTATCCTTTATTAATCGTAATGTAGTAAAACTATCATCAATAATATGTCTCTGAAAGACTCAAATTTAAATGGAGACTGATTCTACTCAAAGACTTGGTATGTAAAGAACAATGAACAAAAACAATTTCATCTCAAACTGTTCTGACTGCATCCCAAAAGTTCTGGTATGACATCTCATTGTTATAAAAATACTTAGAATTATGATCATCACAAAGACCAATCACCATTCTAGACTATCATCACCTGATGAATGATACTCTTCCCCTTGGTAGAAATATGATGAACTAGATGGACAGAATGAGACATTTGTTTTCTAAGGTTATGTTTATGTGCTTCAAAGAAGGGTTGGGGTAGAAGGATAGTTGGGATGGAAGGATAAATAATGATAGGGATACTTAAAGGAAAAAATAGTGCATCATTTAAAAAATACATAGAAAGAGCAGATCAAAGGGGGGACATGGCATAAGCATTGGAACTATCATGTTGAATTTGAAATTAAAAAAAATTAATTTTAAAAACATCAAGATTCCCAATTCCATATATAATTTTTATCCTATTCTTTTTTATTGGGAAATGTTCATGTTTGTCAAATTCATAATAATAAAAATGTTTAAATTAAGGAATATGGAATGTTTCCCCAGTGACTAGAATCCACTATAAAAACATGAGATTGCTGTAACACCTTACATTTATATTGCATTTTAAACTTTGCAAAATACTTTATTACTTCATTTACTACTTTAAGTAAGTATCACAAGTATTACTCTTCCAAATTTATAGATGAAAAAACTAAAGACCCAGAGAACTGAGATGGTTACATGGCCATGGTCATATGGCTTATTACTGAAAGAACTAGAACTTGATCTATATTTTTCTAACACACAACCAAGTTAATGAGCATTTATTGAGCATTTATTGTGTGTCAGGTACTGCACTCAGTGCGAGGAATAAAAAGAAAGGCAAAAGATAGATCCTGATATCAAGGAGTTCCCAATCTAATGGAAAACTATGCAAACTATGTATAAATAAGATACATAAGATAAATCTGAGTTAATCCCAGAGAAAAGGTACCAGCATTATAGAAGAAGAGGATGATTTCATGCAGAAGATAAGATTTTAGCTAGGATTTGAATGAATTCAAAGAAATCAGGAAGCAGAGGAAAGGAAAAAACCTATACATTTGAGGTCTTTAAGTGAAAAGAAAAAAAAAAAAAAAAGAGAGAGAGAGAAGGGAGGATGGAGATATAAAGAGTCTTGTGTGATTAACAGCCAGGAAACTAATGTTACTGAATCCTATCATAGACTATGTAGAGGGGAGTGTGCTATAAAAATACTGAATAGGTAAGTTATAAAGGGATCTGAAAGCCAGAAAGAAAAATTTTATCTTTGATACTGAAAATAACAGAGAACCGCCAGAGTTTCTTGAATAAGTGTGTAACTTGATCAGTCTTGGGACTTAATCACTTTGGCAACTCAGTGGAGGATGGTCTGGACAAGGGAACAGATCTGAGGCTGAGAGATCAATCAAAAGGCTATTACAATAGTCTAAATAGTGATGAGGGCCTTGATGAGGGCGTGCATAATGTTGGTGGCAATGTCAGAGAGAATGGCATATATCTGAGATGCAAGAGATGCTAAAAAGATAAAATGAACAAAAAATGACAATAGATAAGGAAGTGGGATGAGAGTGAGAAGTCAAGGATAACACAAGGTTGAGAGCCTGGGTGACTGGAAGATGAGTGGTAATAGGAAAATTTAGAAGAAAGGAGAGTTTGGAGGGAGTCAGGGAGAAATAAGTTCAGTTTTCAACATGATGAGTGTAAGAACTCTAAGAAAGATCTAATTTGAGATATCCAATAGGTAATTCAAGAAATGGGAAAGAGGTTAGGACTGGAAAATGATCTCAAATGATTTGCATAAAGATGATAGTGTAATCTATGTGAGCTAATGAGATCAGCAAATGAAACTGTATAGAGTAAGAAAATGGTCCAGGAGAAGGCCAGGAATAGCCCTAATTGGCAGGTACAACTGGTACAAAAAAAAAAAAAAAAAAAAGAAAAGAAAAGGAACTGTCAAACAAGTAGGAGGGGAAAGAGAACCATCATAAAAACTTGAGGGGAAAAAAGCACCTGATGTTCTTTCCATAGCACTGCAACATAAAATAGTCTCCTATTTTCAAAGTTTTATTTAAAGCCCTTCAAATAACCATTCTCTTATCTCTCCAAAAAGGTATTATTTCACTCATCCTACTACTTAAATGTCCCTAAAGTACATATAAAAGAAATTTTTTTAATTTCTAAATATAAAATGCAAGTACTAAATTTATTTGTAAAGATAACTCTAAAACATATGTCTATTGAATTCTCTACAAATATATGCTCACTTGGACATAGTCTAAGTGTCCACCAGTCTTAGCTCAAGAAGAATTCAAAGTAAAATTCTTTCTGCTGAACAGCTTCAAGACCTGAACACCCTTTGCTCTGGAGTTTTGACAAAACTCAGATACTGGTAGTTCATTATGGAAGAAATATAAGATATCTCTGCTCAACCTTTCTTGTTAGGCCAGTGCTTAGCACTGGTCCTAGCACACAGCAAGCATTTATTAAATGCCTGCTGATTGACAGGATCAGAGACAGTGTCATTAAGACAAATGAATTCCCAAATGCTTATTACCACAATTTCTGACCAGGAGTTTAATTTTTTTTTCCTTTCATAGTCTTAAAATTAACCAGAAACTACATAGATCTTTGAAAAAAAGGCAGATAAACCTTGAATCTCAAAAACAAAAGTCATAAAAGTACAAGGATAAATAATCACAAGACAAAGTACAGGTTTTACTTCAAGCAACTGAAAAAGATGATCTTTTCGTTCACTTGAAGTCTACAAAAAGGCAGAAATGACATTGCTTAGTAAAACAAACCTCCCCGGTAGTAATAAAATCCTCTGGTACCTAGTACAATGCCTGCACAAAGGAAACCCTTAATAAAGACTAGCTGCATTAGTGAATCATTCATTCAGTAATGAGAACTACAATAAGACCAAACAATTATTGAATTAAAATGACCTCTTTCTAAGTACTTCTTTCTTCTCCCACACTACTCTCACACGGAAGGAAAGACTACTAAGAGACAGTCAAATTCACAGAAAGCTTCCAAGTGTCAGATATGACAGGAAATTTTCCAGAGTATTCTTCCAGGATGATCAGTCACATCTCACTGTGTCTATTTCCTGAATTCGACACCAGTAGATTTCTCCATTCCCTTGTCACTCTCTTCCCAAGATACAGAGAGACAAAAATTACTCCCTGCAAAAGAGGCCATACAATCCATCTAAGAGGGTAATAAAGAATTGGAACACAATACCATTATGGGGGAAGTTGAAAATCTGAGCCCTGGATCAGATTCCAAGTCATCTCTACTAAAAAAAGCTCTAGACATGTTTTAACATGTTGTCATACCAGAAATATCACAGCCAGTCTCACAACCGCCATTAATGGATTCATAATGTCGCCTCTAATAACCACCCCCCTTACAAATAAATGACCTTGCTTACTCATATTGACAGTTTATATGTTAATATTCGATGAGCTCAAGTTCCATGTCATTTGCTGCCTGATGCCCTTAAAAGCCTCATTTATGTAGTGTCAAATATGCATTCTCTCTGTCTCTCTCTCTCCTCTCTGTCTCTCTATCTACCTATAGATAGACAGACACATACACAAATATCTATCTATCTATCTGTATGTATATACATACATACACATAGATATACTCCCATATCTCATGAGATTGAAATATAAAATTTTAAAAACAGTTAAAAGATATCCAACAACATTTTCAGATACAATGATCAAAAGAAGGTATTCATACTCAACCAATTCATAAGAAATTTAGTGAAAGAGTAGTGTAATGTTAATTTATGATTATGGAAAGAAATAAGGACAAACTAGATAAGAGATAAAGGATACCCATATGTATTAAACAATTTTTTCTTTTTAAGTGACTATAATGCTTTGTAGACAGCAGCTATATAAAACAAATTTATTAAATTGAATGCATGAAGCAGACCAATACTATGATTATTAATTGAGAGATCCACAGATCATCAGAGCTAGGAGGTTCCTTAGAGATTATCTGGTCCAAGAGCCAAGAGGGTGAAGTGAAAGGAAGCAATGCAGCTTGATTGACAGGATCACACACAGTGTCATTAAGACAAATGAACTCCCAAATGCTTATTATCACAATTTCTGACTCAGGAGTCCTCCAAACAGATATATAAAATGCACCACACCCAACACTGATGGAGAAATCCAGAAAAAGTCATAGTGAATCCTTTTTGCAGCCCAGGTGAGGATAGGGAAACAAATAAACAATGATCTATAGACACTGGGGCCAGGATCAGGCTAGGAGGCCTAGCTCAGTGCCAGAGAGAGGCTGCATACCAGGACAAAAGGAGATCTCAAACACTGGAGCACCTCAATACTTACTATGGCACCACATCAGAGAGAGGTGCCAACTGGCAACTTTGTTGCTCACTGAAAGGTCCCAGATCACAGATCGAGGATAGAATAAGAATGGGACCTGTGCACAGCTTAGAGAAGGAGAAAGAAAGGAAAAGATTCAGAAGCCAGCATAGTACACTCAGACCTTAGTCTCAAAGTAAAATCTTACTTCCACCATTGAGCCCACCCTACAGAGGCATAATAACTAAACAGGAAACCCAGAATAAAGAGGATCCTAAAATCTTGACATTCTGAAGTAACACAATTTCTCAGGTAAATGACTGGGATAAAGAACTTGCAGAAGTAAGACCCAGAAGACAATACTGAGATTTTGACCATGGATCAAACTCCTGTGCAAGCACTAAAAGCTTACAGGTTCCCAGTCTGTTCCTGAGATCCTAGAATAACACAACATTTAACACTCCAAAAAAAGCACCAACAGGACCAGCCCAGAACTTCCTTCCAGAAGCGTGAAAGAATCCAATCCTAACATCAGGTATGAAGTGAGGAAGTAGGCTAGAAGAACAAGCAAACAAACAAACAAAAAAAAAAGGATACCAATATAATGAGCTATCATGGTGGTAGGGATGCTAGAGACAAAAATGCAAAGGAAATGACTCCAAAATAATTACAAGCAAAGTTTCTCAGAGAAGAACACAGCTTAGGCACAAACTCAAATAGAATTTCCAGAAAACATGAAGCAAGATTTGGTTTTTTAAACAGTTAAAAAATGTTTTACAAATGGAATTAGAGTGCATGAGGAATAAAACTGAAAAGAAATGACAGCTATGAAAGAAAAAATTGTAAAGGGAATTTGTAGTTTGGCACAAGCAGTTCAAAATTTTGCCCAAGCAACAAACTATTTGAAAATTAAAATAGATTAATTAATAGTCAATGACTCCATTTGGCAATAAACATATTAAAACAAACTCAAAAGATTTTTTAAAGTATATAAAGTATCATAGCAAAAATAAGTGATTTGAAAAACAGATCAAGGAGAAAACTATGTAAAATTAGTTTGACTAGCTGTACACCATAACCATTTTAAAAAAGACAGAGAGAATCTAAATATCCTACTTTAAGATGTCATAAAAGAAAACTGCCCAGATCTCTTAGAACCAAAAGACAAAGAAGAAATGAAAAGAATTACCTCCTGAAATGGATTACTTGCCCAAAACAAAAACTCCCAGGAACGTTACAGTTTCTAGTTCAAATAAAAAATACTGCAAGCAATGAAGAAGAAAGAATTCAATTATCAAGGAGACAGTCAGGATTACACACAATTTAGCAGATTAAAGAAGGAATAAATCCTAAACAAAACAAACTCTGAGGATGGTAAAAAAATCTAAGTTTTTGGGGCAGCTAGGTGGCGCAGTGGATAGAGCACCAGCCCTGAAGTCAGGAAGACCTGAGTTCAAATCTGATCTCAGACACTTAACATTCCCTAGCTGTGTGACCTTGGGCAAATCACTTAACCCCAATTGCCCCAGCAAAAAGGCAAAAAAAAAAAAAAAAAAATCTAAGTTTTTTTAAAGTGGCAAAAAATGAGAATCTAACTGTGGGATGATCAACTATGATAGACCAAGCTTTTCTCAGCAATAAAGTGATCTAAGACATTTCCAACAGATTTGGAAAAGAAAATGTCATCTGCATCCAGAGACTGAATGCTGATCAAAGCATACTATTTTCACCTTGTTGTTTTTTTCTCCTCATCATTTTTCCATTTTGTTCTGACTTTTTTTCCTACATGACTAATATGAAAATATGTTAAAAATGATTGTACATATATAACCTGTATTAAATTGCTTGCTGTATCAAAATGAGGTAAGAGAGGGAGAAAAAAATTTGAAACTAAAAATCTTACAAAAATGAATGTTAAAAATTATCTTTATGTGTAATTTGAAAAATAAAATACTATTAAACTGGGAGGGAAGAATGGAAATCTGAGGGAAGGCTCATAATTTGGAGAATGGATGAACTAATTACATAAATATAATAATGGAATATTATTGTGCTCAACTCTTTTAATGACCAACCAGGTGATGAAATATGCTACCCACCTCCAGAGTGCATGAGTTACAAATATATTTGTAACATGACAAAGGTGGAAATTTGTTTTTATTGCCTATATATGTTCAGTTGGAGATAAAGTAGGGAAAGGGAGAATTAGATGGTATATCATTTTTAAAAAGAGAGAGATTATCTATTCTAATCTTCACACTTTGAAAATTAGGAGAAAACGAAGATCAAAGAAGGAACTTTGTTTACTAAAAATTACAGGATTCAAAAACATAAAATAAACCAAGTCTTATGGTTCCAAGTTCAGTACTCTTTGCCTATGCCACTAAGGCTCTAGATAAGCTTCCACTTTTTATAGAACCTAACACTGCATCAAGTTGACTTTGCATCTCACAAAACTGAATCATGGAAAAATTCAGATAGCATACTCTACAAGAAAGAGAACAAGGTTCTGCCCCACTAATGAACAGGAATTAAGGCATTTCCCCAGATTATCTTTTAGTCTAAGTGGACCATATGAAGAAACATTTGGAAACCCATAGCAATGGAAGAATTTGCAAATATAAATTATAGAATAAACTGGGTTTTTAAAACTCTGTCAGAAACTAATTTGATCTACATTAAGGTTTTAGTGTTGTTCAAAACATGGCATAATTAGTGCTTTGAAATTTTAATTGACTTAAAGTGGCTGGTTAACTTATTGGCACAGTCTATTTCTTCAAATATACTAAACACCCTATGCACTTTCAATCTATCTTTTGATCTTCACATAACATACACTCATGGATCAGGCTTCTGGTTAATCCATAAACTTTAATTCAATCTTCTGAAATGAGCAGATTTCATAAAGCAAGGAGAATGGTTTGTAACTGAATGCTTTTTAACCACCACTTGTCTAAAGTATTAATACAGTAGCTCATATGGCTAAGAATCAAAATATCATCCTGGATCTAAGTATACTCACATATGTGGATTTATTATAATAATCAGATCAAGTTATTAATTCTGAATTCAAGAATTCATCCAGTCTTTGTTATTTCTCCTACTTTGAAAAAAGAAAAATGACAAACTAATTTGTTTTTCTTTTTAATTTGCAAAACAAATCTCTCTGCCACTTAATTAACCACTAGGTTAATTAATCCACTGGGGCACTTAATTAACCCTTAGTGTCCCAGTGAATGCAATGAATGCACTATTTATCCATATGGGATGTGGAAATCAGACAGTGTGCAGCAATTTGCACACCAAATCATCAAATTCACTTCTCACTTCAGTAAAAAATAAATTAAATATAAATTACACACTCTTGGTTTCAATTTCCACATCTGAAGAATAAAGATTAAAAAGCCCTACTCTACCTACCTCTAGTATTGTTAAGATCAAATAAGATTTAAGCATTCCATCAACTATAAGTATTATAAATGAAGATGAAGTCAGTACTCTATACTGACCTAAGGATATACACTCGAACTTCTTAAATAAATGTTTGTAGTTGTTTTAATTAAGAAAGCCTCATGTTAAGTTATTTTCTTGCTATCAACATAATAACTATCTTGCCTTAAACACCAATGAAATTCAAAATAGTTTCATTTCAAACTCAACTATCTTGGTGGTTTCAACCCATACTTCAGGCCAACTCCTTTAAATGAGGAGACACCACCATCTTGTGGATACTTCAGGCATTGCTGCTAATGAGACACTGAAAAATTAGTTGAACCTATTTATTGCTCTAATTGCATTTTGAGTACTACATAATTTACATTTTATAATTTGCTATATTACATGCTATGTTACAGCTGCTGACATCTCAAAATTTACTAATACAATGAAAACTAGCCCAAGACTATGCACAGGAATGCATAATTCTTCTGATTAAAAATTTTTTTACTGAACAGAATATTAAATTCATAGGAGCACAGATGCCTCTTGAGATCATCTGGTCAAAATCCTTCAATCTGCAAATACGGAATTTGAGGCCCAGAAATAAAAGATAATTTTTCCAATGACAGAAGAGCTGGAGCTCAAACCTTAAAACTTGTGACTCCATCCCAAGTATCCTGACCCCATATCCAGTTCTCCTACTATAAGCACAAATGAACAATACTCTTACATTTATGCCCATGAGATCTATGGCACTACCTACCTTGTTCTCAAATGGAGCTCCATAATAACCATCATTTAGCCCAAAAATTATTTCATTCTGGTTGCGAGCATGAATCTAAAAGAAAAAAAGATACACGAAAATTGGTTAATTCTTCATATGCCTATTAAGTTTTTCTACAGACAACAAAAATAAAAATAGATCCTAATAACTTTTTTTTTTAAATGAATGCTGCTCCAGGTCATTAGGTGATTTAAACAAAAAAAAAAAATCATTTTATTGACAACCTTGTCCTCTGGAGCTCCCCATTGCCCTATATTTTTCATCTCAAGGCCCTTTAACATGTCTTGTTCTTTCTTTCTTTCCCCAGCCTCAGATGTAGTCATTCTCCTTCCTTTTCAAAGCCATCCCTCTAAAATGCACTTAATCTTGCCTCCAGCCATCTATTTCAGTAGCCTACTTCTCCAATTATCCTCTCTCTTAGTTCTTCAACTTCTTATTATCAATTGGTTCCTTCCCTAACGGCTTCAGAATATGACCACCTCCCTCATCCAAAAAATCTTCACTAGATACCTACCACTAGAAACTATCATCCTATGTATTTCCTCCTTAGAACAATTCCTTGAAAAAAACTGCCTCTGTTTGCTACTTTTACTTCTTCTCTGCCTCAATCTTCAATCTCTTACAATCTGATCTCCTCACTGAAAAGAAACTGATTTTCCTCAAAGCTATCAATGATTTCTTGACCCCCAAGGTGGTCTTTTCTCAGTCCTCATTCTTACCTTATTTGCTGCCTTTGACACAGCTGATGGGCTTTTCTCTTGGACACTCTCCCCCATCTGGGTTTTTGTGACACCTCTCTCTCCTAGTTCTCCTTTAACTGACCGACCACTCGTCAGTCCCCTTTGCTGACTCATCATCTATATTGTACCCCATAACAACGAGTGTTCCCCAGCTTCTGTCTTGGGTCCTTCTCTCTTCTCCCTTTAAATTCTTTTTTGAAAATAACATTACTTCCCATGGGTTTGAGTACCAAACATTTTAGGCATGGAGGGCAGGACAGATACTGCAATTCATGGAGAGAGGAGATGTAGTGTCATCTTGAGAAACAGAAAAAGGCCTATTTCTTTGATTGCAGGATATAAGAATCCAGGATAATATCAACATTATGAACCTGAGATTTTGGAAGGTTGATGGTACATAAACTTTTAAAGTGGGAAGGATTTAGAGAAAAAATTAATGCAGTTGGATTTTGGACATATTAAGTTTAATTTATACAATTCCCATGTGTATAAATAATGCATTCAATGCATTCACTGGGACACTAAGGATATCTAGTTTTAAATGCCTAATCAGTAATTGAAGAAATGTGCCTAATGCTCAGAGGAGGCCTTGGGGCTAGATAGATACATCTAGGATTTATCTGCAAAGAGATGGTACTCAATGTAAAGAGAAGAGCCTAGGACAGAGCAAGAAGGAAATGGATGACAAACCAATCAAAAAGTCTGTAAAGGATAAGATATTGTGAATATACTAGATCTGACAACTGTTGAGATTAATAATTTAAAGGAGGCAGAAAAATCAAAGATGAATTTGAGACTATGAACCTCAGAAATTTAAATGATAATTGTATACTCCAGGGAAACAGGTAAATTTAGATAAAGGGCAGGTTTCAAGGAGAAGATAATAATAGAAGACATGAAGGGTCAGGACTGAGTTTGGGATGAATCAGTGTCAGGATAGAGAAGATAATACTGCAAGAAAGGCCTGGTCATATATTTGTATTTATTCACTTTAAATTTATACCATATAGACTCATATTTGTTTTCTCCTATGTTAAAATGTAAGCTCACTCCAACTAGGAATTGTTTCATTCTTTATATTCAAATCCTCAATACCTACCACAGTGTTTGAAACATGGCAGTTAATAGATGATTGCTGATTGACTTACATAAAGAAGCATGCAGTCAGTGGAAATGAAGCAGACAAGCTAACAGATGAGTAATCAGGACTATGTATAAACATCAATCCAAAATTACCTGTTGGCCCATGTATTTTAGTCCATCCAGAGAGACTTTCCACTCAATCAGCAGCTGGTAGAGGTCCTTCTTTCCACCCCAGATCCTTACCACAAAACAGGATACTGATGTGTCAAGATGGTCAGGCATTATTCCAAAATCAAGACTTCTCCAGGTTGGATTCTATTGATTGGGGGAGAGAGCATATAAGGAAAAGATAACTTTTTACAATTATTTCAGTCAAGGTACAAATTATCCTCACTTTAAAAACAGAACAGTCTTTGGAATATCGTAGAGAATCACTAAGTAAAATAATGAGATGTTCCAATTAACACCCAAGAGGTTACAATGACATTATTTATTTAAAAAATCATCATCAAAAACATACAACACTTCATGCAGCTATAATCATCAGAAAATGAAATGCTTCTGGGGGTGAATTTTACAGATAATTAAATTTATGCTTTTAAAATTACTACAACTATTTTTAATGTATGTAACAAAAATCTTTCTAAAAATAATACCTATAAGAAATGACAAGCAAGATGATATCAGAAAAACCTGGAAAGATTTACATATACTGATGCATACTCAAGTGAGAATACTGTACACAGTAAGAGCAATACTGTTTGATGAAGAACTATGAATGATTTACCTATCCTCAGCAATAAAATGAAGATGATCCCAAAGGGCTAATGATGAAACATAAGATCTCCAGGGGAAAAAACTGCTATGGTTTGAATAATGACTGAACCATGCTATTTTTCATTTTCTTTCTTACTTTTTTTTTCTTTTATTCAAGTCTTCTTGTGCAAAATGGCTAGCTAATGTGAAAATGCTTTACATAATTGTATAACCTGATTGTTTACTGTCTCAGGGAGGGAGAAGGGCAGAGGAGGAGAGAGAAATAGAATTTGCAACACAAAACTTTAAATAATTTTTTTTAAAATAGCTTTCATTTCTCAAGCACTTCACAGTTTATAAAGTACTCTTCCTACAAAAATCTATGAGACAGGTCAAATAATCATTATCAGTCCCATGTCACAAGTAAAGGAAAAAGAGGATTTTACTTACCCACAATTATACTCTCCTAGCTCTGTGCATTTCCTCTAGCTGTCCCTCACTCCTGGAATACTTTCCCTTCTCTACTACTTACTAATCTCCCTGACTCCCTTTAAGTCCCAACTAAAATTGCTTCTTTTACTAGAAACCTCTCCCCAACCCCTTTTAATTCCCCTATTTTCTTTCTTTTAATTATACCCTATTTATCCTCTACATAGCTTGGTGGATGTGTGTATGTGTGTGTGTGTGTGTGTGTGTGTGTGTTTGCATGTTGTCTCCTCTATTAGATTGTGTATATATAGTCCTTGAGGGGAAGAACTATCTTTTGCTTCTTTTTGAATGCCCAGCACATAACACAGCATATGCTGAGGACTTAATAAATGTTTACTGAATAAATGAATAATGGTAGAACAAGAACACAAACCTGAGTTTCATTTGTCTGCATCCAGTATGCTTCCTAATATTCCATGGTGATACTAACAAAATATATGCCTGCCTTAATAAAAAATGCTGAACACAATTTAAGCTTTTTCTTTCTTTTTTTTTTTCTTTTTTCATTACAAGTCAATATTATGAACAACTGTGGTATAATGGAAAGAAAACTGAGTTGGATATCAGCTTTACCATTTGGCTACTTTACTGTCCTAAGCTCCAGTTTCCTCCCCTGTAAAATGAGCAGGTATATCATTTCCAAGACTACTTCATGATCTTTAGCTTTTTCCATTCATAATGATAATATTCATTATTCTGTTAAGCTATAATAGTTTCACTGTCTATTGAACTGGGTTAATAAGTACATAAACATAACCTTACAAACATCTCTAGAGGGTCTCTACTCTACTAGGCTTTTTCAGTTTGTATTATATCTGTTCCATTCCAGTCAGACATCAATTCTATTATATTAATTTTTTTCCATTTTAAAAAGCACTTAAAAGAAAGAGAAAGAGAAGGAATGGAGAAGAAAGAGAGAAGAAAGTGAAAAGGCAACAAGAACAAGAAGAAAAAAAATAATAAAATCAAATAAATTCTTATGTTGTACATGTCCAAAGCATATGTTTCATTATATATCTTGAATCTATAACCTCTTAAAGATTATTTTTTAAATTGTTATCAAAGTCTACTTAAAACAACATTCCCTAGCATCAGCCCAAAATTTATACTTGCAAGAAATGAAAATTATGGCTACTATGCATTGTCTAATAAAGGTTCAAAGTCTTCACATGAAACATGAAAAATCGTAAAATGTGCCATTTGTTGTGCTAAGGAGAGCAGAATTCTCAGGCATTAAATATGCACATTATTATAGAGTAATAATAATAATATAGCTATAATTGCACCCTTTAATCTAATCATTTTATTGCCAGGACAATACATTGAGGATAGATTATTTCAGACAAGAATATTCATGGCAACACTATGATCATAAAAAAAAAAAAAACAGAAAACTGTGCTTAATGACTGAATAATGCCTGAAAAAACAGCATATGTATCTAACACTATTCTGACAAAAGAAATAATAACTGCTGACCTAGATTGATAGAAGTTTCTTCATTCCTATACCAACACAATCACAAGTTCAGTTCCAAGTTCTTAATAACAATTATGAGAAACAAACTGGAAAAGAAAATGGCAAAGCACTCCTGTATCTTTGCCAAGAAAACCCTAAATAGAATCACAAAGAATCAGACATGACTGAAACAACTCAATAATATGAAAAACAAAAACAAATTTTATAGCTTTGTTTAATTTTCTATTCTTTTTTGTACATTTAAATTTTGTTGATGATGGTTACAAAATTTAGCATTTTAAAATATGTGCATATGTAAACCTTTAATAGGTTATACTCCAGGTATCTAGTTACCTTTCCTATTTCTAGTCCTGACTTTAGACCTACTCCCTTGCTCATTTCTAATCTGCTCCAAATCAGTAAGCATTTATTTACTATGTGCCAGACACTGTGCTATGTACTGGGAATACAAATATAAAAATAAAACAATTCATATTCCATGAGGAATAGAGCTCACACATTCTATTATATTTTTATAAATTTATTCAACTTGGAATTATGATATCATGGATTCAGAATTTCCTTCTAGTAATAAGGATTATAATCTGTCCTATGTGAATCTTGTTATCACCACTTAGAAATTCACTAGGAATTCCACGTAATAATATGCTAGAGAAGACTTCCTCAAGCTGTTCCAACATTCAAGACTAAGGGAATACTCTAGCCATCCACATCACTTTTACTAATTAATGAGTCCATCTTCTTTCTGTCATAATAACATCATCCTTTATTCCTATTCTTCAGAATCCCTCATGGATTATATGATGAAGCTTTCTCATACTCATTTGCCTTTCCACTGTCCTCTGTCATTCAATAACAGTGCCAAAATGTTGGGCCCAGACTATTATAGGAAGCCAGAAGGTCAGCAAAAGTGCTTTGCAATTTTGTGAAAGCAAACTAATCTACTCTCCTCCTTTTTCAACTATGGTCCTAAGTTACTGTCTGTATTATGTGTCCTATTTACAAAGACTGTTAGATAAGTTCTATTCATTCAGATGAATGTTGAAAACATTCTTTGGTTTTTCTAGTGTGAACAGACAGGACAAACTGCGACTGCAAATTTTTTCCAAGTGGATCTGAAATGTCTTGGGGTCTGATAAAATCAATGATATCCACATATAGAATTATTTGGAAAATTCCCCAATTCACAATAAATTTAATCTACAGAAAGCCTAGCAAGGTAAACAAAGTCATCCCCAAGTCATTCAAAGATTAAGACAGAAAAAGGACTACAAGAAGAAAAAATAATAATAAAATAAAATAGATTTGTAATTCTTACAAACTACAGGTTTTCTCCATCAAGAACAATGGAACCTTTATCTGGAAGAACAAAAGGTCAAGAATTTCAAGGGAATTCATGAAAAATAAAATGTTGATGAAGGTGGTCTTGCTGTACCAGATCTAAAACTATATTATAAAGCAGTGATCATAAAAAACCATTTGGTACTGGCTAAGAAATAGAGTAGTTGATCAGTGGCATAGGACAGAATCACAGGACAAACTAGGCAACAACTATAGCAATCTAGTTTTTGATAAACCCAAAGACCCCAGCTTTTGAGATAAGAACTCACTACTTGACAAAACTGCTGATCAAAGAGAAGGATGAGGTCCACCTAGAAAACAAAGTTGTGACTAGAAAGAGCCAACATGGCTCCTTAAAAACAGGACATGCCAGACTAATCTTATTTTTTTTTCTTTTTTAATATAATTCCTTCACTGGTAGATGAAGGAAATGAATAGATAAGGTTATCAAAAGCTTTGCTAAACCCTCACTAATATTACCTTACTATTCTTGTGGAAAAGAGATGTAAACTACACAGAACTATAATGTGGTAAAATCAGAATTGGTTGAATGGACAGATTGAGAAGTCATTAAGAGTAGAGTGCTAATTTAGTAGGAGGTCTCCAAGGAACTGTCTCAGGGATTCTACCTTTGGAATTCTTCAATTTAAATTTTGCTACCAATGACCTAGACAAAAAATATATCTCATCAAGTTTGCAAATCACACAAAGTTGGAAGAGATAGCTACCACACTTGATAACAAAGTTAAGATCTTGACAAGCTGTAGAATTGGGCTGAATATATTTAAATGAAATACAAAAAGGATAAATGTAAAATCTTACAAAAATCAACTTTATGAGTTAGAATAGGAGATACATGGCTAGACAGCTTTTGTCTGGAGGGAAAACTGAGGATTTTAGTGAAGTGCAAACTCAATGAATCAGTAATGTGATGTAATAGTCCAAGAAAGTTACACTGAAAAAAGCATAACTTTCAGCAATATGGAAATGAAAATCTCTCTGTGTTCTATCTTAGTATAATTTAATGACATTGAGGAGTATGCAGAGGAGGGCAACCAGGATAGTGAAAAGCCTTGAATCCATGTCATAAGGACAAGTTTAAGGAGTTGGGAATATATTCAGCTTAGTTCAGGAGGAGGAAAAAAGAGTCTAACATATAAATGTCATCAAATATATAAAGGGCTTCCATATTGAAAGAGAGATTAGCTCTTTTTTTCAATTTAGCTCCAAGGACTATTCTCTGGAAATGAAGGCACTGCAAGGCACTGCCAAGCTTGATGTCAGGAAAAATTTCCAAAATGTCCAGAAGTAGAATGGCTGCGTTCAGAGGCACTTCTTTGGAGGTACTCAAGCAAAGGCTGGGTAATCAGCTATTTTATAACAGGTTTTCCTTTTGGTCTCCTTTGTAACAGGTAGTCACTGAGATTGTTTTCCAGTTTCAGATTCTGTGATTCTATGACGTATGAAAAAGCCCAATTTCAGAAACCTTCTGTCTAATACAAGGGTAATATTTTAGGAAGGATATGAGAGAAGAACATTTCAGGGACAAGATGTGGCCAGGGAAAAGACTTAGTTCACCTTGGCAACAGTATTGAGAATTGACTCAAAGGGATTAAATACTGGAGGCAAAAAGTTTCCAAAAAAACATTTGTTGCAAAGATGAACAGAATATGAAATAAACTAGTGACTATGAAAATGAAAAAAAAATTGATAAAATCAAAGCTGTGCTACTCTATAATTCTTAGCTTCAACTTCCATTTTTAACAGGGCAAATCTAAGCACACTGTCAAAGGAAGGTAAATGAACACTGATGTAATGGTATTTCTTACGGAGGGAAAACTGGGTATGAGGAAAGGTGAATGGGTTATGCTCATTTTAAATAGGAAGTAAACGTGCAGTTTGAGTTTTCTGACCAGTGGGACAATTAAAGAAAGATTTATGTATTATTCTATGTGTCTACATAGATAACTAAAAATGACAACTTAGGATCATGATATATTGGAAAAACAGCCCAAGGGCAGAGCTTCAATAAACAGGATTACCAATGTTGCACATGAGCTCAGTTTTAGAGAAAAAAAAATAGACTACCTAAAATCTGACTCTTTATGTTACTCAAATTTTTACTATTTCAGAAAAGATATTTAAATTATAAGGCAATTCTTATAAAAATCTCACCTTAAGAATGTTAGTTCTCCATGGAATACAGAGAAAGCACTAGCATATCTCATAAATCTAAGTATGACTATAAAAAGAGGTAACTAATTTTTAAAAATTATTTTAATAACAAGGATAAGAAAGCCAAGATAAAAATAAAAATAGCTAACATTTATATAGTGCTTTAAGGTTTTCAAAAGCACTTTACATATACACATGTCATCTCATTTGATTCATTTGATTCTTACAACAAACAGCTGTGGCAGATATTATTATCTTCATTTTGGAAATATACAAGATAGAATGCGAATTCAGGTTTTCCTTACTCCATATCCAATACTTTATTCATTCATTGCACCACCTAACCATGAGTAATCAAGCTACAGAGTAGCAATTTTGGTTCAGCATAGACCGGGGCGGGAGGGGGGGAGAAGGAGGGGAAAGTAGTCACAGAAAAAATTCAACTTAAAATATGCCAATATGCCTAAGAATTTTTTTTTAATCTTTATTTCCTCTCAGCAAAAACCTTCACAATAAGCATAAGAGGGAGCTGGATCTTAACTAGCTCTTAGTTTTCCTATCCTCTAAAAAAAAAGGTCAGAACAACCCATTACTTATGGAAATCAACTTCTCCCAACTTCTTAATATTTCCTTAGAAAGGGATCTTGCTTTATGCTGCTATCCTGAAAAAATTAACATGAGTACAGAACTAAAAGATGGGAGGAATAATGCCCATTTATATAAATATATGTAACAATTGTTTATATACTTTAAATCCTTTAACACAGGATATATGTCTAAAAACATTTTTAAAAATATTGGAATCCCAAGCCACTCTTCAATAGATAAGTGGTCAAGGGATATGAACAGACAATTTTCAGATGATGAAATTAAAACCATCTCTAGTCATATGAAAAGTTGCTCCAAATCACTATTGATCAGAGAAATGCAAATTAAGACAACTCTGAGGTACTACTACACCCCTGTCAGATTGGCTAAAATGACAGGAAAAGATAACGATGAATGTTGGAGGGGATGTGGGAAAACTGGGACACTAATACATTGTTGGTGGAACTGTGAACGGATCCAACCATTCTGGAGAGCAATTTGGAGCTATGCTCAAAAAGTGTCAAACTGTGCATACCCTTTGACCCAGCAGTGTTTCTACTGGGCCTATATCCCAAAGAGATCTTAGAGGAGGGAAAGGGACCCACATGTGCAAGAATGTTTGTGGCAGCCCTTTTTGTAGTGGCTAGAAATTGGAAACTGAAGGGATGCCCATCAATTGGAGAGTGGCTGAATAAATTATGGTATATGAATGTTATGGAATATTATTGCTCTGTAAGAAACGACCAGCAGGACGATTTCAGAGAGGCCTGGAGGGACTTGCATGAACTGATGCTGAGTGAAACGAGCAGAACCAGGAGATCATCATACACAGCAACAAAAGTATTACATGATGATCAATTCTGATGGACATGGCTCTCTGCAACAAAGAATTGTCTCAAACCAGTTCCAATTGTTCACTGAAGAAAACCATATACACCCAGAGAGAGGGAAATGAAATATGGACCACAACGTAACATTTTCATGATCTCTATTGACATTTGCTTGCATTGGGTTGCCTTTCTCTGATTCTTTTTTTTTTTCTTGTAGATAGGATTTTTCTTGCATAACTTCTCAAGCATTTCAACATTATTAACATGTAGTGGACTTCCTGCCATCTAGAGGAGGGGAGGGGACTGGGGGTAAAATTTGTAATGGAAAGCTTTGTAAAGATCAATGTTGGGGAATTACCCATATATATGTTATACAAATAAAAAGCTTAAAAAAAAAAAGAAAAAAAAGAAAAATATTGGAATCCTAGAACTTTATGGATTCATATATTATTTTAGTCTACAGTATCCATCTCACTATCTCTGCTTCCAGCCTCTCCCCTTTCCAATTCATCCTCTATTATCACTTCTAAAGTGCGAACGTTCAAACCTAAATCTGACCCACTCACTTAAACAAGTACTTATTAACCAACTATAGCATGACCATTCTCAAGAAGTTTCATATAAACACTTGTATTTGGCATTTAAAGTCCTTTACATCTGGTAGTTCTGGCTCTAACCATCTCCACATTATTTTATATTAACTTCCTCAATATACTCTACATTCCAGTATAATTTACTACTTTTTGTTCCCTAAATATAAGCTTGTCCCTTATTCCTGACATGCTCTGTCATTCTACACTTCTACCTCTTGGAATAGCTGCATTCCTTCAAGGTCCAACTCAAATACCATTTATTACATGAGAAATGTCGAAAACTATCCCAAATTGCAAATGATCTTTATCAGCCCACAGAAATTAATTTGTATTTTCCACGTGTATACTTTGTATTTACGTGTCTGTGCATATGTTGCTATTTACCCTAAGATCCCATCATATTACATGGTATATAAATACACACATATATACAGATAGGGCAGCTAGGTGATGCAGTGGATAAAGCACTGAAGTCAGTTAGAAAGACTAATCTTCCTATTTTATATCTGATCTCTGATATTTATTAGATCCTGGACAAGTCACTTAACCCTGTTTACTTCAGTTCCCTCAACTAAATGAGGTAAAAGGGGCTGGAGAAGGAAATGGCAAACTATTACAGTATCTTTGCCAAGAAAATCCTAAATGGGGTCAACAAAGTGTCAGACAAAATTGAATCAATTAAAAACAAACACATATACACATATTTGTTCATAAACATACACATTTCCATCATTTATGAAGCAGTAATATAAGTATTTGGATCCTCTTTTTAGAAATGAGGAAAATTAAGCTCTAAGATTTGAGTGAGCCCTTCTCTAAGTATCTCCCCACTCACCCTAGTTGAAAGTGTCCTTTCCCTACTCCATGCTCTCTTTTCTCTCATACTTTTTCTGTGAATTGCCATAACCACTAATAGAAAAGCTCCTTGAGAGATGGGAGTGTGTTGCTTTTCATCTCCAGAAATTGGCACTGAAGATACACCTTAATAAATGTCTGTTATGCCCATAGTGATACAGTGAGCAGCAGAGTTAGAATTTCAACTCAAGTCTTTAGACAACCACTGAATATCTCTTCCTAGTGTATTCCAAGGTTTAGAACTACATATAAAAGATCATCCAACTTCACTTAACTTTGTCCTCATATATAAAACTCATCCCATCTAGACAATTATCATTGCTTCTAAACATCTTGGATCAAGATTTTGATCAGGTTTTTGAAAACCTTTGTCAATGTCACCATACTGAAACCTGTGAAATTACCACATACAAATATGAAGGTAAAGTGTTTGTTTTTCTAGAATTCTAAGCATGCCAATTTAGGGGTCTTGAATTTTAGCTACAGAACTTCAATCTAAATTTCTTTTAGCATTTCCACTTTTAACTACTGGTTCCTGAAGCTGCTAAATTGGAACATAAAGCAGGAAAGAACAATGAAATGCTGTAATGAAAGGCAGTCTGATAGGGTTTTAGCATCTTTGACAACTTCTCTAAACCCACAATCAAAAACATAGAAACTTAGTCAAGAAGGTCACCAAGACCTTTTATTACTGTTAATAATAATCACAACATTTATGTAGCATTTTAAGAATTATAAAGTACATATTGTTTCATTTTATCCTCACAATAACCTGGGAGGTAGGTACTATTTTACATTAAGAATACTAAGGCAGGCAGAGTAAGTGACTAGCCCAGGGTCACACATATTAAGTAGCTGTGGTTGATTTTGAACTCAAATCTTCTTAACTCCTGAAGGGATGGCTCTATTCACTGTCCCACCTCTCTGCCTCTTGAAATGTGCAAACCAAGTATGTCCCTAGGTCTCATTTTCCTCAGCTGTAAAAGAGGGGGATAAAGCTAGATAAAACATTCGTTAACTGTTTATTATGTTACATATAAGGATCTCAAAGGTCACTTCCAGATTAATATCCTATGATCTAATGTGATATATTCCTTTCAAACAAACAACAATTATAACAAAAACACTTCAAATCCAGAATCCAGATTAATTAAAAAGAACCTTTAAAAGTAGTTCAAATTATGTACAGACATGGCAAAACCATTTTTCTTAGAATTTCTAATGCTGGAGTAAAGTTTCTTGCCTTCAGTTTTTATATATAAATAATGAAGGAAGAGACATGAACTGAAATGCAAGACATCATAACTAACAACACAACTTTTTTAATTTAAACAATATAATTAAGACAGTAATCCACTAAAGCCCTCCTCTAGGGGCTTTATATTCTTAAAGGTTTTACAAAGACCCAGGCAAGCTAGAAAGGCTTCAAAAATAACTCTTGCTCCTCCAGCTCTGATAGGTAAGCTTACTGCTTTTTTCTCTATCTCCGATAAACTTGATCCTTCATTAAGCTTAGACTTTCAAGACATATCATTCCCTCTCTCACCTCTGGTCCTATTCTCTGACCACTTCCATCCCTACCAGAAACTTGGACTTTGTCTCTGGCTCTCCAAACACTGACATGAGATTTTTTTTTTTTTGCCTTAGTTTGCCAAAGCCCAAGCCTCCATGCCACTTTCCAAGTCTCTTTGGTATGTTAATAAACACTCCTCTTCTTCACCCCTTTCCAACACTTCTTGATGTACTGTTTTTCTTCCTTTAGAATAAAAGTTTCTTTAAAAGCAGGAGCTGTCTCATTTACTTGTGTATGTATTACCAGCATTCCACACAGTGCTTGGTACAACATAAGGGCTTAATAAATCACTTATCTCTCTAAAAATAGTCCCTAAATGAATTATCTTTTCATTATCTAAGGGCCACACTAGCAAAGTTTGAAAGAGTTCATTCCCATTATACTGGCCTGGTGGATGATTTTTTTTCCTGCTATAGCAGTTCATAAATATTGTCTACTAAAACAATAGATCTGGATTGCAACCTGTATCATTGACATAGAGTGTCTATATTAATATAATCATGCAGCCTTGAAATATTCATAAGCTATGGAGTCACATTCATCCTATATAAAGTCTGAAAACAATTACTTTAAGAAGATGGTAGTAATAAGCCTAATTTTACTTGCATCTGTCATCCTACATTTCAAAGTGTATAATAAATGTTTAAATAATGTTCAGAATTACAGAGAAATAATATCATTAGTTCACGGATGTAAGATCTGAGACTAGCAAGTGGTGACTTGTCTAGATTTACAATTTATTAACAGTTAGAAAGCTATCTATAACCCAAGTATACTGCTCTGACTAGGGCAGCTTCTGCTATACAAGGAGTCGGAGCAATGGGCTTCAAATCTCAGAATTGGACTTAACTAAAGAATAACTGTGGAAATCTTTCTTGGCTTCAGATTTCTCATATGTAAAATGAAAAGGTCAAAATAGTTTTGATTACATTAAATTTAAAAAGGTTTGCACAAACAAAACCAACAGTAATAAGATTAAAAGGGAAATACAAAGCTGGGGAAAAAATTGTTTACAGTATTTCTGATAAAGGTCTCATTTTTAAAACATATGAAGAACAGTGTCAAATTTATAAGAATACAAGCCATTCCCCTATTTGGTCAATGGTCAAAGGATATGAACAATTTTCAGATTAAGGAATTAAAGCCATTTATAATCATCTTTAAAAATGCTCTAAATCACTAATGATTTGAAAAATGTAAATTAAAATAACTCTGAGGTATCACCTCACACCTTAGATTGCCTAAGATGACAGGAAAAAAATAATGGAAAATGTTGGAGGGGATATGAGAAAACTGGAATACTAATGCATTGTTGGTAAAGTTGTGAAATGATCCAACCATTCTGAAGAATATGGACTATACCCAAAGGGCTATCAAAATGTCTATACCCTTTGATCCAGCAGTGCCACTACTGGGTCTGTATCCCAAGAAAATAAAAATGGAGGGAAAAGGATCTACATGTGCAAAAATGTTTATAGCAGCTCTTTTTATGGTAGCAAAGAATTGGAAAATGAGTAGATGCCCATCAACTGAGGAATGACTGAATAAGTTGTGGTACATAAAAGTAATGGAATATTATTGTTCTATAAAAAATGATTAGCAAGCTAATTTTAGAAAGGCCTGCAAAGATTTACATGAACTGATGCTGAGCTAAACAAGCAGAACCAGGAATACATTGTACACGGAACAGCAAGAATGTACAATGATCAACTATGAAAGACTTGGTTCTTCTCAGTGATTCAGTGTTCCAAGACAATCCCAATAAATTTCGGATAGAAAATGCCATCTACATTCACAAAAAGAACTCAATGCATGCTATGTTCACTTCTTTTTTTGTGTTTGTTTTTTTCTCTCTCTCATGGTTTTTCCTTTTTGTTCTGAGTTTTCTCTCCCAACGTGAATCATAAAGCAATGTGCATTTAAAAAAATAAATCAATTAAATTAAATTCTTTAAAAATAAGCGTCTTCTAAAATCCTTTCCAGATCTAAGTCCTTTACAAATTACCACTAGTTTCCTCTCTCATTCTAGTATCACTGTACCCAGTCCCTCCAATTGACTTTCATATGGAAGAAATTCCAGGCTCTTCATTACTATGAATGCCATACCTATCAATATCCTTCCTAAAATCAGTGCCTAGAATGGAACAAAGTACTCCAGATGTGATCACTTTCCTAGTCCTGGGCACTCTTTTATGCCATCAAAAAACACATCACTTTTTCTGGCTACCATATCACACAGCTGACTCGTATCTATCTTGCAATCTGCTAAAAATTCCAGATCTTTTTCAGATGCATTACTATTCTGTCATGCATCCTTCATCTCTTATTTGTGAAATATAAGGAACCACAGGATCCACTGGAATTAAGAAGCAGACTGCATGATGCACCAATATAATACAATGCAGCAAATGTGGATTAAGCCCCAAGAGATGCCAGTCACTGTGCTAACTTCTGGCATTACAAATAAGGGGGGGAGAGAGGGAGAGGGCAATTCCTGCTCCCACAGAGCTTACAACCTAATTGGGGGGGGAGGGGAGAGAAGAGAAACAACACACAAAAAGAAGTCCAAAAACGGGTTAGAGAACCTGAAGAGAGCATGATAATAATGAGGATGAATCCACACAGTGAAGCTAGTGGGAAATGAGCTGACAGAGCTTCTGAGCCTTCTTTACCCAGGGGTTTGGGAGAGAATTTTCTGCCTCCAATCAGAAGAGCAGAGGCTAGCGGGAGTGCTGATGGGGTGTGAAGTGCCCAAACTGATGGAACCACCAAAAAAAAAGATGTTTCCCAGTGATGATGTTTTCAGGCAGAAAACTGGGGGGAAAGGGGAGAAGGAAAGAGAGGAGAAGAGGGAGGAAAGGGGGAGCAAGAAGTGGGGTAGAACCTGGGAAGATGGTGGCATAGTCTGATACAAGCAATGCAGCTGGTGCTTGGGCACAAGCATGTTCCCATTCTTAGAACTAGAATCCAAGTAAAGGTTCTAGCGAGAAAAGGGAATGCTCCTACGTGTCTGAGCAGCCTGGTTCAGGGTGAGCACACTTCTTCCAAGTTACCAGGGTGAGAGGCAAAGACAAGGTAAGGGAGTCCTCAAACAGGAGAGAGAGAACACTGGCTCTGGCGGCAGAGAACCTGAGGTCAAGTCCCTGTTCTGCCATGAAAGAGCTGTAGCAGTTTGAGCAGACCCCTGATGTCTTGGAGACTCAAGATCCTTGCCTTTAAAATAAGAGGCATATAGAAGATCATCATTAAGACCCTTTCAGCTCTAAGACCTAAGGGAAGAAAGGATGATCCAAAGGACAGCAAAATATATAAAATATTCTACTCCTACAACAATCACTGATTGTTCCAGCCTTGGACAAGCCACTATATCTAGTTTTCTTTTCTTTTCTTTTTTTTTTTTAATTCTTTTTATTTTTTGGTTACATTTTAAGTTCTGAACTATCTCCTTCCCTTCCTTCCTATTCTATACCAGACAAGGCCACCATTTGACATAGATTTATAAATATATGTTAAAAAAAAAAAAACTCAGCAACTCAAATTCACAACTTTTTGAAACATATGTAATAATCATCCCATTTTCAGAAGGGCATCAGGAACCTGTGAAAGCAATATTTCTACAAATTAAAAAAAAAACAGATAACATTATATACTTTCAGCCAATGCAAGAAAAAAAAATGCCCTTTAAGTTAAATTCACAGCACTTAAAGTTCTATGTGACTTCAGAGATACAGTTCAAATCTTTCATTTTAGACATGAGGAACTGAAGCCCTGAAGTTCAATAATTTGCCCAAAGTTTAAAAAGTAGGAAAACTGAGATTTAAAACCAGGCCTATGACTCGAAATAACATCAATTCCTTAAATACTTACTAAGCCACTAAAATGTACCAGGGACTGTACTAGGGACTGGGAGTACAAAGACAAAGCATGGTACAATGAAAAGAACACTGAATTTGTTGTCTCTACCTTCAAGAAACTTATGCCCTACTGTACTCCAAATCTAGTACAACACAAACACACAGTACCATGCTGTCTTATTTCATTTTATGTTCCTGAAGAGAAACCCTGGGTTCCTATTCAGTTCCCAATGTCATAATCAAGCCTTTCTTAATCTCCTAATATTAAAAACTTTTCTTTTTATTTTCTTAAAAAACACAACTGAAGGCTGCCAGACAATGAGCAACAATTTCTACATTATTTAGCATATATTGCTTGCCATTCCAGTGACTTGCTTATCCATGAATTTGTGCTTTTAAGTGATAAAACCAGTTATTTCAGTCTTTCATAATCTTTTCCAAGATTAGACCACTTACTAGTACCAGACTGTCTTTCTCACTGTGGGAGTTATTTCCTCATTAATTGGACACAAGGACAAAGTATATATAGTTTAGAAAAATCCATAGCCTATGTTCTTAAAGTCAATAGGTGGCATAGAGAATAAAACATATTGGACTTGGAATCAGGAAGACTTGAATTCAAATTCAAAATCACTTACCAGTCTTTTTTTCCTATGTCTTGGGCAAGTCACTTAACCTCTCAGAGTCAGTTTCCTCATTTGTAAAAATGGACATAATAATCCACCTTAAAAGGTTTGGGAAGGATTAAATTGGAGCACTATGTATTACATAGAGGGGGCAACGAGTTATAGTGGAAATATCACTGAACTCTTCCTTATATGACTGATATATCTAAACTATTAGACCTGGAAAGAGACTTACATATGGTCTAGATCAACTTCCTTTCTTTCCAGACAAGAAAAATAAGTTCCAAGTTCTAAGAAGATTTAATGATCTTCCAAGGGTCATCACTACCAAGTGTGGGTGCTTGGGATTTAAAATAAGTTCTGCTGCTGCCCAAGTCCTATGCTCTAACATACAATATGGCTTCATTATGTTCAAGTCCCACCTACATAAATCCATTTGATTTTCAGTTCAATTACATAGGAATGTATTACATGGGTAAAAACCCTGAGCAAAAGTATTGGAAATACAAAATCAGGCCCCAGTGCTAAAGTATTTATAATCAAAGGCAGTATTTCTTTTTTTTTCTTTTTCTTTTTGCTTTGCATTTATTTTATTTTCAATATAAACAAGCATTTCCATATCACAATACAATAAAAACATAATTACTTGTAAAATGCAAATTTACCATGTAAAACTTACTATTCCCTCCAAGTAAACAAGTTATCATATAAATTTCTTTTTTTTTCTTTTTTCTCTTCCCTTCCCCCATAAATTTCTTTTTTTTTTCCTCTTCCCTTCCCCCATCCATCCTGGAGCTATCATTAGACACAAATGGGTGAGAGTATGTGTGTGTGTGTGTGTGTGTGTGTGCGCGCGCACACACGCACGCATGCATTATTCACACATACTTCCATATATCAATTCTTTCTCCAGAAGCAGATATCTTATGTCTTTTATTTTTTAATTGTGCATTTATGAGTAAAAATAATTTAATCACTAAAAACCGTTCTTAAAGAATATTGTTGTTACTGTATAGTTCTGATTACTTCATTTTTCATCATTTAATGTAAGTCTTTCTATGCCTTCTAAGATCACTGAGCTCATCATGTCTTACAGCACAGTAGTATTCTACTCCAACACAACCATGTACCCAACTTGTTCAGCCATTCCCCAATTGATAGGGAGCCCTACAATTTCCAGTTGTTTGCCACCAAAAAGAGAGCTTCTAAAGAGAGTTTCCATTCACATTCAAAGTTATAATTACTATTTGTGAATTTCCCTCCATCTTATTTTTATGCACTATTTTCTTTCTTAGCTTCTCTTTTTACCATATTCCTGTTACTTTATCTTCTACTCCCACCCCATGCTCCCCATTAGGGCAGAAGTTTTTAAGCTGGAGTCTATGAGCTCACATTTAAAAATATTTTGATAACAATATTTTAAAATAATTGCCTTCCTTTGTAATCCTAAGCACTTAATCTTATGCATTTAAAAATCTTATTCTGAGAAAAAATCCATAGTCTTCAAGAGCCTGCCTGTCAAAAGGATCTATGACAAAAAAGAAGCTAAGATTCTCTGATACAGAAGCAGAGTGCAATGTGGCCAGAAGAGGTGAGAGCTAAACTGTGAAGTCTTAAATTCCAAGCTAAGAAGTTCGTTCTACATGAAATGGATGACATGAGGAGATCTGCTATTTTCCCCATTTCACAGTAAAGGAGCCTCATTCTCAGAAGAAAGACACAGTTTGCCTACATTCACAAAGCTAGTAATAATATCATTGGAACCAGAATAACTTGCAGTTGATAATTTATTGCACCACCCTCTCTTTTGTTTGCAAAAAGGAAGATTACGAGTGTAGAATGCTGAATATACTGCCAGATGTTATTATATGTTGGGTGTTTCCCCTCAACAGTTATTCTTTGTCATGAGAGAAGTCTCATTGGAAATGAGTAAGAATAAATACTATATATGTATGAAAACGATTGATATAAAAACAAAGGGTATCAATAAGACATTTATAAAGGGCATTTCCCCATTTTTAGCCTCAACAATATCTGGCCTATCTCAAAAAAACTATGATAAAAAAAAAGCACTTTATAAATGGTAAGATGATATGAAAATGACCTATTATTCAACTTATAACTCCAATTTGTTATAAAGTCATACAGACTACAAATGAGAAATTACAAGAGTTGAGTCTAACTGATTATCTACCCTTTTTCACAGAAACATTCAATTCTCTATCCTGACTAAAGCCAGATTCTTTATCAGCACAATCAAGACTTAAGACTGCTCACATACTGTACCAGCTCTGAATTACTGAAATTTAGCACTGTTTCCCTCTTCCAAACTTACCCCCAGAGTTTGGCCACTGGGGAAGAATGTCTCTGGAAGATTTACCTGTTATTTGAAGATGGATAGCACCAACCAAAATGAACCTTACTTCAGACTGGCCCACAACAAATGCAGCTTACATCTAACATTACAAATCCATATCTGAATCCAAAACTTTGTTTCCTCACCAAATTATCTTACAGTTCTTTGTCTGGGTCTTATTTTCCATCAAATATTACACTGTATAATACTTTCTGCATACATGTATTTATATTACAAGCTCTCTGAAAGAAGAAAAAAATCATTTTTCATTTGCGTATCCACCACCATACAGCACATCCCATGACACAACAGCAATGTCTAAATAAACAACTGCTGAATTACTTTTTGGGAGGGTCAACAAGAATAATGCTAATGCTGATGATGAAAAAACTGGAAAAAACTGGAGACAAAAAAAGTCTGGAGGCTAGTTCCAGTTCTTCCATTAATCAATTACATTACCTTGGATAAATCTCTTTCTTCTTTTAGGGCACCAATTTTCTAATCTATAAAATGAGAAGGTGAGATCAGATGGTCCTTAAGGTCCTTCCCTTTCATATTTAATTTCAAGATTCCTAGTATACTCTTGTGCTAGGATTCTATCACTATATGAATTAAAGATAACCAAAGCAAAAATGATTTTGTAAAAGACCATCCTGAACAAATGAAATTAATACAATGAAGATCAACAAGCATTTATTCATTGCTTGCTAAGTGCCAGGCACAAGGCTAAGTGCTAAGCATTCAAAAGAAGACAAAAAACAATTCTCTTGAGGTCAAGCTCACAAACTATTGTGTAAATTAACATGAAAACAACTATATAGAAAGTGGGGACAATCTCAAAGGGGAAGGTCCAGAATTAAAGATTGGAAATGACTTCTTGCAGAAAGCAGAACTTCAGCTAAGACCTGAAAGCAAACAGAAATTACAAATGAGGAGAAAAAAGTTCCAAGCATGAAGTATGGTCAGTAAAAATGCTCAGAGTTGTGAGAAAGAATACTGTATGTGAGCAACAGCAATGAGGCCAGTCAATAAATAACTCAATCATTAAACGTTTATTATCCTCTATATGCCAGATAAGTACTAGGGATACAAAGGAAAGGAAAAAAGAAATCTCATTCTAATTGGTGAAAGAACATGCATATAACTATGTACAAATAAGCTGTTTAAAGGATAAATTTAAATTAACCAACCAAGGGAAGGCATTAGAATAAGAGGGATCAGGAAAGGCTGTTTGTGGGAGATAGGATTTAAGCGGAGTCTTGAAGGAAGCAAGGGAGGCCAAGGAGCAGAAATGAAGAGTTAAGAGCATTCCAAGCATGAAGGTTAGCCAGTGAAAATGCCTAGAATCAGCAGAGAGTATATCTACTATGAGAAAGAGCAAGGAGGCAGTGTCACTGGATCTAAAATCTAAAAGGAAGGGGGATAAGAAAACTGGAAAGGTAAGAAGGGCCAGGATATAAAGTGAAGAGTCAAGGATGGGAGATAATCTTTAAGATCACTTTGAGGGCTGAGTGGAGAATGAAGTGGAGTGGGGAGAAACTTGTGGAATGGAGACCAGAACTAGGCTACTGCAGTAGTCCAGGTATGAGGTGAGGAGGGTCTGCCAGTGATAATGTCAGAGGAAAGAAAGAGGAGTGTATTCAGGAACTGATCTGAAGGTAAAATAAACAGGCCTTAGATATGGGAAAAGTGAGGTACTGATGATAAAAACTAAGTCCCAAGGTTGAGAGATAGGGGATAGTGCTATCTAGGTTCCCTAGATAGCAACAGGTAAGTTTAGAAGGGAAAAGAATAAGGCAGGGCAGTTTACTTGAGCTTACTTTTGAATGTAAGTTTAAGATGTCTACAGAACATCAAGTTCAAGGTGTCCAAAAAGCAATTGGAAGTACAAGACTGGAAGTCAGCAGAGATGGGAGGGATAGATGTATAGTTTTGAAAATCATCACTCTAGTGAGGATAACTGAATCCATGTGAGCTGATGAGATCACCAAATGAAAAAGTTCAGAGAGAGAAAAAGGCCAAGAGTAGACTCTTGTGGGATACCCATGTTTAGCAGACACAATCTAGATGAAGATATAGCAAAGAAGACTGAAAAAGAGTAAGCAGGTAGGAGGGAAAGACAGAAGAGAGCAGTGTCATGAAAACCTTTAGTTTTGAAAAAGTGGGTGATCTCAGAGGGAGTACTGTGAGAACTGAGTGTAATTCACAACATAGCATTCTCACTCTTTTTATTGTTTGCTTGCATTTTATTTTCTTCATTTTCTTTTCTGGTTTGATTAGATTTTTCTTGTACAGCAAGATAATCGTATAAATATGCAATCATATATTGGATTTAACATATATTTCTACTATATTTAACATATATTGAACTAGTTGCCATCTACAGGAGGGAGTGGGAGAAGGGCAGGGAAAAACTGGAACACAAGGTTTTGCAAGGGCTAATGCTGCAGAATTATCCATGCATATGTTTTGAAAAATAAAAAGTTTTTAATAAAAATTTGATAAATTTAATTTAATAATTTTTTTAAAAGTGGATTGACAGTATCAAAGGCTACAGGAAGATCAAGATAAATTTGGAAAAAGCAGTTTCAGTTGAATGATGAGCTTGGAAACTTGATTGCAGAAAGTTTTGAGGAAAGCAAGTGAGGGCATCTATTGTAGAAGGCCTTCTCAACTTTAGTCCCAAATGGAAAGTACTAATGGAACAAAAACTAACAGGAAAGGAGAAGCTAAGTGAGAGGATTTTGAGGATAGGGCAATCAGGGGCATATTTGTAGGCAGCAAGGAAGAAGTCAATAGACTGGGAGAGACTGAAGATAAGTGAGAATGTAGGCAGTCATCATTTGTGAAGATGGAGGGATCTGTCTTATCAAGAAGAGTCGCCTCTTCAGGTAAAATGGGGCAAAGAAAGAAGAAATGACAAATGATATCTGGGTGATGCAAGATAAGAAAGAGAGGTAAAGGAGAGCTCATGGTGAAAGGTAGCAACTTTATAATGAAGCAAGGCCATTAGGCCAGAGTCGCTTAATTACTGAGTACATGAAAAGGAGTAAAAGTGTAAAAAGCCCAGAATAATAGGAAGGAGACACATTATGATGATCTTTGAACACCAAACAGAACATTTTATCTTGTAAAATTGGGAGGGATTGGTATAGACTGAATAACAAATGAATCCATCAAATCTATGCTTAAGGAATATCACTTTGTCAGCTGAGTCCAACAGCTGGTGTGTGGAGGTTCGTGAGAGGGAGGACAGCCAGCAATTGCAAAAGTCTAGCATGAGGATGGAGCCTGCACCAAAATAAAGGCAGTATGGTTGCTAAGAGAAAAACTGAAGCATTTTAAGTTTGCTATGGCTTAACACAGGATAAATGTATTTTACTGCTTAATCTGGCCAAAAGTAGTATAAAAAGTTCATTCCTTCTCTTTTCCCACTTACTCATCTTCACCAAAAAATGAACCTCAACAAGGGCTCATACAGCCACAGGTCAAGAGAAATCTGAACTTGATTTGAAAATCTGTCCTACAAGTGGCAAACACACACACAGAGAGAAACAAATACATTCACAAATTTATATCTGTCGGTTAATAAGTTTTCAAGGATTTCAACACATTGAAACTTCTTAGTTACATAAAACAAACTATACAATTTCTAAGAAGCTTATAATTTTTGCCTTACTGAACTCATACCATGTTTTTTCCTAAAAACTGTAGGTTCTTAGCAATAGAGTGTTTGATTAAAAGCAGAAAACATACAAAGTTCATGTTAGTCCTAGACCTTTCAATTTACAGGTTAGAAAACAGACTCACAAAGTAACTTGAGTATTCCGGGCCATCATTCAAATCCAGGTGTTTTCAAACTCCAACTCTGAACATCTTTCCATTACATTATCTTATCTCCTTTCACATATATATTGAAATTTCATCAACCTATTTTACTCTTGGGAGAGTCAAATTCTAGCTCTGATTTTATTAACTAGATATGTAATCAAAAGCAAATCAATTTATTTCTCGGGGCTCAATTTACCAATGTATTAAAAAAAATTATTCTACCAGGACTAACTTAGTGAAGCATTTAAAAAAAGAGCTATAAACAATTAAAGGAAATAAATAAAAGAATAAGTAGATTTTTTTTTAAAAAAAAAGTGATGAACCTTACCCAAGAAATGGAATGCGTAACCAAACAGAAATCAATGTATCTTTGAGATAAGAGACATTAGAACAAAATAAGAAAACTGGGGTAAAAATACAAGAAAACATAAGAAAGATTTCAAAAATAACTGATCTGAAAACAGATCAAGATAATTTAAGAATCATATTCCCTTAAAATCATGACAAAAGCTGCTAAGATTTGTTGGAACCACAAGAAGTAAAAATATAAAGAATTCATTAACCATCTCCTGTACAAAATACTAAAACAAAAACATTCCAAGAATGTCATAACAAAAATCAAGAGCTTCCATATTAAAAAAAAAAAAATCCTACAATACATAAAAAAAAAGTTCAAATACTAAGGAACCAAAATCAGTATCACACAAATGCTACTGTCTTCTACAAATAAGAAGAGATCCTTAAGGAGCCCCCCCCCAATGAATATAATTGACAAGAAAGAAAAAAAAATGAACCTTCAATGTAATGGAGAACTTTTAAGCACTTGCAATGAAAAAACAACTTAGTAAAAACTAAGTTCTGAACTGCAAAATAACACTCAAGAGAAACCTAAAAAGCTACACTTATTTGAGCAGGTAGAGTATGATGAAATAATGCTTACATGCTAATAAGGGGGGAAAGAAAGAAATATCTTTTAGAAGCCTAAAATGTTTAATGGTTATAGAGAGAGTTAAAATAAGAAGTGATGGCACAAAGGGTGAACTGGTACTGCTGCGAGGGACTGAAAAAGGGAAAGACAAGAGAAGATAAAAAAAACACATTATTATAGGAAGAAGAAAGTAGAACTTCCTATTTCTCATAACTAAGGTATGTGAGAATATACAAACATGAGGGAAGGAGTTGAGAGGAGCAGGCATTAGATGAACTTCACTCATGTTACTAGACAAAACAATGATGAACAAAAACACAGAAAGGTAAAGGTAGAAATGTATTAAACTCAACAGTGAAAGTTAGGAGGGGAATGTAAGAATAGATAGACATTAGGACAGAAAATAATACTCTTAAAATGAACAATCACAAACAAAATAAACTTCTTTATCTTGAAGAGGAAATTAAATGAAAAGAAAAAGACACAAAAAACTAAAGAGACACCCATCAATTAGGGAATCGGCAGAACAAACTGTGGTATGTAAACAACTGGGGTCAAGAAATGTTATGAGGAGTAACAAGAGAGACAATTTTAGAGAATCCTAGGAAGTAGGAACTGAGGCAGTAAAGAAAGCAGAATAATGATTAAACAATAATTCACACAACAATTGTAAAGAAAAAACTCTGACAAATTTAAGAACTCTTACTAAAGATATGACCAATCTCATCTCCAGAGAACCTGTGAAGAAGCATGTTACTCAACTCCTAAGAGTCAAGGCATGGATTCAAATTATAGAAAAAAATGCACATTTTTGAAAATGGTAATTATATGGATTTGTTTTATTTGACTATATTGATCTGTTACAAGAAGATTTTGTTTTCTTAAATTTTTAATTAGGAAGGGAAGTAACAGTGGTGGGGGAGGAGAAGAGATGAAAAGAAAAGATGATCGCTGAATTATTTTTAAAAGTATACAGAAGAATACAGATGGAATTTGAGAAGAAAGCATGCACAAACAAGATAATTTTGAAATGAATGAATGGAATTTGTTTTATACTTTTTCTTTCTTCTCTGGCATTCAAAACCCTGCATCACTTAGTTCCATCATAAGTTTCCAGTCTCCTCAGGAAATAAATTACTTAAATAGTACCATTTTAGATAAAGAAATAGAACAAGGTATGTAGAGTGGGGAGCGGAGCCAAGATGGTGGAGTGAAAACATGACTCTCTGCATCCTCTTCCAATCTTCTCTCAAATCAACAATAAAATAAGCCTCTGAACTGATCTTCAAGTCAA
Organism: Myrmecobius fasciatus; assembly: GCA_023553655.1. NCBI lineage: Eukaryota > Metazoa > Chordata > Mammalia > Dasyuromorphia > Myrmecobiidae > Myrmecobius > Myrmecobius fasciatus. Next base: position 858 of record JAJPUD010012779.1, on the reverse strand, counting down.
CGAATCCAGAAATATTTGGACACTGCTTTCAGATATCTCTGAAGAACTTCATATCAGGTTTGTTTAACTCAGGCAGAGGGATAAACAGTGGACTCAGTGCAGGCTGGAAGTGAGGGTGGGACTCAGCTCATCCTGGCAGAAACTCCAAACTCCAAACACCTGGAGTTTATCTGAGGCACTCAGGACACTCTGCCCTCATTGGGGGCAGGTGTTCTGGCAGACTTGCCTTCTTTAAGGAGTAATTCAGACTTAGTCCTAGCCCCCACTGGCCCAGCACCTTAAGTTAATTCGCCGAATTGCCCCAGGGCAAAGTACCACAGCCGCCGCTTTTCTGGCCTTAAAGAGACCTCCAAGCTGTCTAAAAAAAAAAATGAAGAAGGAAAAGAGAGTTCACACCATAGACAGCTTCTATCGAGAGAAAGAAGGGCTGACCCCAGATCCTGAGGTTCCTTTAGACAAAACTCCAGAAGAAGTTATAAAGGACCATCACTGGTCCCCCTTTCAAAAGGCCTTTCTGGAAGATTACATAAAGAACCTCAAAAGAGAGCTGGAGGATGAATGGGAAAATAAATTGAAATCAGTGCAAGAAGGATACAATATCTTGCAAGAAGGATATAATGCCCTGCAAAAGAGATATGAAAAAGACACCAATGTATTGAAAAATAAAATGAGTGAAGTGGAAAAAAGGGCAATGAACAAAAAAATTCAATTGGCCAGTTACAAAAGGAGCTTAAAAAGGTAACTAAAGAAAACAACACTTTAAAAATAAGAACTGAACAAATGCAAGTGAATGACTCAATAAGACTTCAAGAATCAGTCAAACAAAAACAAAAAAAAAATGAAAAATTAGAAGAAAAT